>VXBL01004895.1:87146-98021 GCA_013400195.1 Aramus guarauna | reverse complement strand
TCTGTCATGCGTAACAGTTACTTGGGAAGACGAACACCATTGCTCCCAATGCCGCCGCCGCCCCCCCCCCCTCTTCCTCTTCCCCCAAGCTCCTTATAAACTGAGCATGACGTCACATGGTATGGAATATCCCCCCGGTCAGTCCGGGTCACCCGTCCTGTCTGTGTCTCCTCCCAACTCCTGGTGCACCCCCAGCCATCCCGCTGGCAGGGTGGTGTGAGAAGCAGAAAAGGCCTTGGCTCTGTGTAAGCACTGCTCAGCAATAGGTCCATAGAACAAAAACATCTCTCTATTATCAACGCTGTTTCCAGCACAAATCCAAAACACAGCCCCATACTAGCTACTATGAAGAAAATTAACCCCCTCAGCTGAAACCAGGACAACATCTAATGCAGTTTCTCATTCTTTTCCTATTACCTTTAAAAAAAAAAAAGAAAAATACCTAAAAGGTAACTTTCCTCAGAAAAATCATTAAGGAGTTACTGAAACGGAATGTACCTTCCAAATTTGGTTCAAAACAGGTTCCCAATGATTTCTTTCTCAGAAATGGTTTATTTGGAGAAATTAGTTTGGTCAAGCAATCCACATGTACTTAAGCTGCAAACGCAAATAAAGGATAGTTTCGGTGCATTTGTTCATGCTTAAAGAGTTTTTCCTGTCCCCCTCAAAAAACCCAGAATCTTTCACCTCAAGCAAGTACATTTCCATTATAAGAACTTGGAAAAACCTGTCATTATTTTTTGAAATCACAAAATATTTGTCAGTTTCTTTTAAAACTGAATTAAGGAAGGATCAACATATGGAGTCTCTCTGGAATAAATGGAAATTTTGTTCAGTTGTTGCAACAGGGAAATTCAAGTGTGAGGAATAATCGTAAAGAAAACTGGGATCTAAATACTTCAGCAGAAATACTAACTTATGGTAATACCACCATAGCTCAGAACCTGAGGATTTTAAGACCTGGATACTGACTATGCGAGTGTCTGTCCATACATGTATCTGGGATAATTCTCTGCTGTAACATATGATGAAGTAGTAGCCATTTCGATAATTTAAACAGCTGGTTTTACAAGTAGACATCCAGTTGTTAGATATTTTCACAAATGCACCCATCTTCTGTGTTTAATAAAAATTATTAATTTTGTTGAGGGTGTTGGAAGCAGAGCTCTGTAAAACTTCCAAGTAAATGGTAAGCTGGGCGCTAACCTGCAGAAATAAAAATAGATCAAAGAACATTCATTTTGTTTTCAGAAGACTATTATGAGCCAAATAAGAGAATAGGCTGTCCTCTCCCCTACCCTCGATTTGCTGTCAAACTATAACTCTAGTTCAAACATGCGTGGGTTTCCTTGGTAACTAGTTGTGTGTTGCAAAGGAGGTGTGTAAAGAGTGCGTGGTAGTGGAGATGGATGTGGCTGAGAGTGATAAGCGGTGAGCTCCCAGTTCAGTCCAGGTGTGCTTGAATACTAATTGGTTGAAACTGTTCAAGGTCTACAAAGGGCAGAGGGATCAAGTCGTATGGCATACTCCACTCAGTCACGGCAGAGGTGAGCTTGAAATAGCTAAATAAAGATGTAGAGTAGTTAAAGATTATTACAGTATGCTGTAATAGCAGGTGGTCATCATCGTCTTTACAGAAGGTATGACCATCCTGAAAGCAGAAGCACAGCACAGTAATACCAAAATCATGATGAATAAATGCCTGCTAAAAAGCAGAAAAACATGGGGTGTGTGGTGTGTGGGGGAAACCCTTTCTATATGCCTAGTCCTGGAAACAAGTTGCCTTTCTCCTTACTGGAGAAAGCTAAGTAGCTACCAAAGGGAGGAATGAGAGTTATATATCTCATTGAAGAAGTGTGTATAGCAGACAACTCCTAGTTCAATATGGAGATATTTACATATGTATGTAAGGGGGGAAAAATGTTTATCTTAATTAAGATGTATCTCTCAATAATGGGGGCAAGAAGAGGGGAGAAAAATAAACCAGTGTACCCAGTCTGAGTTCAGCCTAACTTTAGGTGATGTGATGACAAACTAAAGGGATGGAAATCCTATAAATTCAGACCCTGGCACTCTTTAATCAAGTCTTTTGGCTCTCCAGTGTACTCTTCACTATGCCCAAATGCTAACAGGGCAGTTGCTGATGCTGGACAGCTGGGGGTTGTGTAAAGTTTTCTTGCAATACCCTTTTTTTCTGTTTTCATCCCTGCCATCCACCCAAAAGTAAAGATTGTCATTTTGGAGACATACTAATAACTTTCAGTACAAAGAACAATAGCTTTGATTTTTTTCTGGTGTTTTCTTCACAGTTTTTAATGCAGTCTTCTGAGAGCTTTACTTATTTATGAAAGTCTGAATTATTATCATATTATATTGAGATAATCAAGCAGGAGATTTTACCTGTGGCAATAATAGAAGGCTTATGAGACAGTTTAGGAGATGTAATTTGCCTTTGAAGTTGAGGTCATCCCATCGATGCTAAGGGAAGCTCTGAGAAGACATTAAGGGTAATATGACCTTCAGAAGTCTTGTGCTGCTTCTGTACACAAAAATTCTCTCTCAGGTTTGTCCCTTTTTATATAACGGATGATGTAGAAACTACAAATTTGTTTGGATGTTTAAAAAAGTCTCAAAGGTTGTATCATACATGAAACACACTAATTTTTGAGATTCCATTAATTCTTTAAGAATTGCTGTAAGTCAGTAACCAGCCCCTGACAGTAGCCAGCACCAGATGCTTCAGGGTAAGATGTAGGAGTGCCTGACTTGAACAACTGCAGAATAAAGTGCTCAAAAGGAAAAAAAAGATTTATTTTTTAGAAATTTGCCCACCAATGCTTTGCTTATCCTCTAGGGCATTACCTCCTTATCAGCCGTAACAACAAAAGGCTATCGTTGTATACAGGACATACTTATCTGAGCAACAGCTGTTTTTTCAGGCCAAAGGGTTACATTTTTATCCAATGGAAGCAGTGAGCCTTGAGCTGTCTTTGTAAGATAAAGAATTATCAAAAGACAGACTGTTTGACTTGGAGAATTTTTAGAAAATCGGGAATTTACTAATCATTGTAATCTAAAGTACACTGCATGTAATGACCTAAAGATGTGCCAGAAGGCGTATTTCTTCATCCAAGAGAATTCTATGGCTGAGCTGCCATAAGAATCAGCTTCAAGGTTAGAAATATTAAAATGCTTTTTGTGCACCCGTCAGTGCTGGCTGGTGCATTATTGTTGGAATTTTGATTTTCATACCAGTACATTTACATTTATTCTAGAAAGTCCTTCTTCCCGATAGTAATTACAGGCTATTGATAATAGGCTGTAAGAAATGCTTCATCCATTTCTGAATATTTTCCTAAACTTCTGAGATATGTATTGCCTTGGGACAATGAGTTCTACACCTGTCTTACATGGCAGAGACAGTATTTTGTATGCATTAACTCTTGATAATAAATACCATCGTAAGGATCAAAAATTATTGTTAGTAGCTTGAACACCTCATTCTTCCACAGCTATGGAACACATTGCATAAACCTGGAGATGTGGTTCCTGATGATTTGTTAATTACAATTTGAATTTCTTAAAGCACCCCCTTAGGAGAAATTGAGGTGGCAAAATAAAATTTCCCTTTAATTCCCTGAAAGCAAAGGTCCTTGACAGAAATTTATTCCAACAAATTTTGTGCTAAAAATGAATGCAAAAGAATAATTTAGTGTCAAGTTATAAAGCCCTACAAGTGCCCAAGGTTTTGCATTCAGCAGCTGTACTGCTGCGGCCAGCCTAAGCATTTCTCACCTTCCACCTCCTTCCTTCTTCAGTTTCCCAGCTGGTTTCAGATTCCTGCTGAAACAGTGGTCCTCCATAAGCTCCTATCTCTCTTTTAAGTCTAATCATACCCATAGAAGGAGCTTTTCTTACAAAGGGGGAGGTAGGACATACGGCTGGCAGCGGGACAGTGAAATTGGCTCTTTGGCATCAGTCTGCAGTTTTTACCCAATCAAACTGAATGTAAAATTGTAGGATCTGCTACAATCTAGTCTGCCCATCCTCTCCCTGGTGCCAACACAACTGCTCAAGCAGTGAGTCAAGTCAAGGAGATGATCCAGGGCCCTGCATCTATCCCTAAATAAAATGTCTGGGTTTCTGTTCCCCCTAAAGAGACTGATTTGTTAATGCAAGTCACTATGTGGCCATATAAACATACATGCTGGCACAACACGGAAAGCAGTGTGGCATTGCCAAAGTGACCCAGGAAAGAGAAAGAATGCAGTCTTCTAGCAAAGAGTGGCTCAAACAGCCTCAGCTTCAGATGATCGAGTATTCATTCCCGTGGGTAGTATGGCTAACTTCAGAAGACTTCAGTAGGACTAGCCACATGAGTAAGCAATTTACGGTGTAGCCCTCAGCTTCTCTGCAGTATCTTATCCTCAATTACACCCCTTATCCCTGGTAACCCAGCAGTCTCACTCGTTGCCTCACAGACTTCTATCTGCACACTGCTGCCAATATGTTACTCATTTACATTAGCCTAATGAGAAGGGTTGTTTGTTTGTTTTTTTCATGATTATTTTTGTAGACAGCATTTATAACAGTTAAAGGATTTGGTCATGTGCAATGCTGGGTCTCAGAGGCTCACTAATTTCATTCGGAGTGGAGTCTGCTGAGCATCTCTCAGGGCACTCATCCTCTTAAAGGATTAGACCGTTTTGGAATACCATCCATTTGTGTCAATATTTTATCAGTAATACAGAGATTATGCATTAGATTGTGTCTTAGCCTGATCAACTGCTGTACTGGAAAGGGATAGTGCATCTTTATGTCCTTAATAATCTAGAATACAGTTTGATTTACACAGTATTAAAACATACAAAATAAACACAGACACTCCAAATGCAAAGCTTTAATACTGTCTGGATATCCTATAGCCATGCAATAGACATAATGTATAGAGTCCTTTAAAGCTCTGCTGGAGTAAGTGTCTGGCAGGGCACACAGGGGAGACAGAGATTCCTCTCAGGGAGAGAGGATGTGTACCAAGCATCTGAGATATTCCTTTTTCCTACCAGATACTGTGGGTAAGTCAGAAAGTCAAATGGTGACAGTAGCAGGAGAAACATGATTACTGTTTATGACTACTGCACTGTTTTATGATGGGAGACAAAAATTTTGATCTTGGGGAGCTGGAAAGGATCATTCCGCTTCTTAAGGCTATGTTGTCAAGTAGAGAAGCAGAGGGAGAAAGACATGCAGCCATCTATTCCTACAGGCTAGCTCATTGAAAGGTCAGAAGCACAAAGAAGAGACATACTATAGAATAATTTTTGTCATTGGTTTCTTGCACACTGGAATAATATCCACATTTGATGTGACATGAAACCACAGACAATATTTTCCCATCCCTCAAGTTTCTTCTGCTTTTGTTGGTCTCAGTATCTAATTCCCAGATTTTTTTCTCCCCATCCTCCTCTCCTCCCTGATATTTCGCCTTCTTTTTCTTACAGATCTGTCCAGTAAAAACTGGTCCGTTCAGCTATGGATACTATGTTTAATAAATGCCTTCCCAGGTCACCCCTCGTCTTGCTTTCCCAGGCCTTCCCTTTGCAACGCTGCCTCCTCCAGACCCCTTGCCTCGGTACTACCCCTTTCCCAGCCATCACACGTTCCTCTCTGAGCAGCTGCCTGGCTTTCATTTTTACCCCTTCTTCAAAACCCTTTGCCAGGAGGTATTGGAGATGTGGCAGAGCTGTGACTGATACGAGGTGACCCTGCTGAGTCCACTCTCATAGTGATGGTACAGCAGAACCAGCCCGAGGAGAAGGTCTGTGCTGAGCAGAGTGGGACAACCCAGCCATGCAGGGGAGGCAGTGAGCAGCAAGGCAGAGCAAAGGGTGCAAGTTGCAGTGCTTATTGTCACTCCAGAAGCATGAAATTTGGTACTGGTTCATAAGAAGAGACAAAAGAGAGGAGATTTCTGACTCACTTTGAGGAACAGAGTGTAGAGCAATGACTGACACAGGCAGTACCGGATGGCACAAATGTGCCTTGGGGTGGTTGGTATTCCATCCTGATAGTAAGAATGTAGGAGCATTTTGTATGTGACAGAGAAGTGGAAAATATTACAATATATTTTGGTGAGAAAAAGAGAATGCATTTTGCAGAGCAGAAAAATATAGGTAGCAGGGAACTGGTGGATGTAGCTGTCTCTGAGCTTTAATCCATCTTAAATCATGGAATATAGAATAAACTGTGTGTTTACTTTTAGATTTTACATTGTTTCCTAAGTTACTTCACTGCAAATAGAGCAACTTCCGCAGCCCGTAATACAATTTCATTTATAATGATTTTGAATTTTATTCATAATTTTATTTTCTTGTATGATTCATTTCTGCCTGCACTAATGCCAGTTTATGATGCTGGCTTAAAGTAATCTCAATGTCATTTTCATTATCTGTTTTGGAGTGTTTGCCATCTTAGACATATGCCTGGTGACATTTAAATGAATATTATATTTACGTGTAATATGTACATAGGATAAGACTGTAAACCAGGTTTT
This sequence comes from Aramus guarauna, assembly GCA_013400195.1. NCBI lineage: Eukaryota > Metazoa > Chordata > Aves > Gruiformes > Aramidae > Aramus > Aramus guarauna. Next base: position 91,468 of record VXBL01004895.1, on the reverse strand, counting down.
TAATGTGCAAATAAGCACTATACTATGCCGTTGTTGGGAGGTATTTTCAAGGTTATACAGTGAAATGATACCATCAGGGCAAACAGATTTTCAAGATGGAGCTCAATGAAAAACAATTTCATATCAGAAATTTTTCTGAAGACAAATACAGAAAATAAAATGCTATATAATGTGCACTATTTAAAGATAAGAAAGGTACCCAGACTTAATATTGTTACTCATAAAAATGATCTCCCATATTGAGAGCAGGGTTTGTAAGTCCTCAGACATGTTAAAACTGTTTACTTTGAATGTTGAAACAGTTGAGCTGTCGCTAAGTGGTTTTGAATATGCCCTAAGAAATGGCAAAGACTTGCTGATCTCCCTTCACACACATTTGAGAGCCACAGTATCTACCAAGATGTACTGCTGATGTCAATTCTGATGGTGACATTAGTCAAATTGAGGCACATAATTCTTCATCTTTACTGAAGCAAGTTCTCGCAGAACTGCACTCAAACTTTGGAAGTTGTGTGTTACGAGTAAACAGATGAATTCAAAGTTAGTTCAATGCTAGGTGATTGACTGGATGATATAAGAATACATGATATGATAAAGAGAAAGCATTTCTCTTTAGCATCCGGATTACTTATCAGGACAAGGCCATCTTGGTGTGCAAACCCAGCCCCCCGGTGTTTCTTGCCTGAGTTGCAGGAATCACAGGAACATGAGTAGGCAGGAGGCACAACGGTACACCAGGGAGCACAGTCCAAAGGGAACGTTCCACTGTGAAGGTAAAACAACTGATAATGAAAGGGGAGTGAGATTTGTAAGGAGAAATGCAATCTTGTATTAAAGCAATTGACAGGACTCAGGGGAGAACAATCTTTCAAACAGGCAAGATCATCTTCAGGTCTGAAAAAGAGTCAGAAATTTCAAGCCAGATACTGAAGAAATTGATCTCAATTAACACAGTTATGTTAATCAGTTGGTCAAATATGAGAAAATGGTGGTCAGTACTTGTATAGGAGATAGGGATTTCCTTAAGTGTACTAGTTAATCGCATCATAGAATCATTTAGGTTGCAAAAGACCCTTAAGAACATTTAGTTCAACTGTAAACCTAACACTTCCAAGTCCACCACTAAATCCTGTACCTAAGTGCCACATCTACACATCTTTTAAATACCTCCAGGGATGGTGACTCCACCATCTCCCTGGGCAGTCTGTTGCAATGTTCGATAACATTTTCCATGGATAATAAAATTAAAAATGATTGCTCAGAATTGTTTTGATGATCTGTCCACTTTTTCTTTAAGGAATACCCACTAAGGGCTTCCCAGCTCTTAAGCTAGGTCTCAAGACCATAACATATGTTTACTTTGTGACACAGCTGAAAAACAGGTTTGGAAATAAATCTTCCCCATCCCTTTGCAGCATCAGATCTTTTTCCCCAAGCTTACTTCCTTGTCACACAATATGCGGTGATTTTGTGAATGTGAAAAACTTAGTCTCCTGAACACCTAAGAAAATATTCTTATGTTCATTTATGAGGTTAGACAATCCATCCACTGGAAGAAAGACCTCTACTCCTCACAAGAGGTTTCCAGGTTTTGCTCAGGAGAAACTAGTTGTGTTTTTGCATTTTGCAATGCATTTCTGTTGGGATTTTCCAGTTATTCCTAAGAAGGGCATAGCTTCTTCCCCTCCTTTGAGATACTTTTCATCCAAAAAAAGTGACAGAATGAGGAATATAAGCAACCTTTCCACCCTTCTTCTCAGTCACTGTCTTTTAACAATATACATCACAAATTGCAGATATTACATAAAGAAGTTATGCCATCTGTCACACAGACATATGACTCCTTGTTATTTCTAGAACTTCAGCAGGACAAAGTGTGTCACTAGATAAGGACACAGAGACACAATGTTCTGCCACTTAAGACACTGAAAAAAGCCTAAGTCACATTTGATAATACCTTCCACTTATTTCATTAGTATATTTACAGTTGACAGAGTTCTTATGGTTTACTGGAATTTCATTTCCATTAAAAAACCCAAACAAACAACTGGGTTGTTTGTTTGTTTTTTTTTTCTTTCATCAGGATGAAAAAGAGACCTTTTAATTTTGTGAAACTATTCCAATGTTTTGGAAAACCAGATAAAAATTGATCAAAATTGATTCATATCTTTAGAAAGTTCTATGCTATCTCCATACAATGGCCTCACCACTGAGCTCTCAGCTTCTCTGGTATCTGAGATCTCTTGCTAAACATTGGTTATGGATTTTTCTCACTTCTTTCTATGGTTTTAGTGAGGAAATCCATCCTGGACCTAAGCAATTTTCCTCACAAAAGCTTGTTAAGACCAATGGTACCGATTTTAACAAATCAGCATGTCTGATGCAAAAGTTTTGTTAAAAATTTTCCCAAGAGCTGGTTGTCATTTCATTCATGATTCAGATAGCTTGCTGCTGTAATAATTCCTTGTGTCCCTTCAGCTTAGCTGTCAGCTTAAAGTGCCCTTGTCATGCCTCTGTAGCTTCCTTGCTTGTGAAATAGTGAGATTTGCATCTCTTTTTGTCATACACTGAATTCAGCTAAAAGAGACACATAAGCAATATGCTATTACTGGTCTCTGGTTTGTTTATGAGAACCTGTCAAGGCTTTTTATAAAACAGCAAATTGCACACAATTCAAATATACATAGAAGTAATGTATTATTTGTTTTTATTGGACTGTAAGTTCCCTCTGCATCAACCTTGCAGTGAGATTACCATGAGATAACTTCCTGAGTGCCCCTTTTGCCCATCGGCTCTGGTCCAACTCAGCTGGCTACAGGCAAGAAAAGTCATTTTAGTTCCAAAATGCAAACATTTTTCAGAATGTCATACAATGCCAAAAAAAAATTATTTTTGCAGAGATTGGGCAACTAGTCCATTTTCAATCTCTGTTACTTTAGCCATTCATTTGGAATAGACCTATTATGGCAGGTCATATTACAATGTCAGCTGTTTTAAACTCACTATAGCGAAGACTCGACAGCATTTTATTGGAAGAGAAGTGTTTTCAGTAATACCTGCATGATACTTTATGCTCTCCCTTAATATTATTCCTTAATCAACTCCTCATTATTTCTTTATCAATCTACTGGGTCAAGAGTGTGACATAATGTGTTGGATGTAAGCTTTGAAAATTTTTAGTGCAGTAGAAAGCTATTACCATTTTTAAGAGTAAGAAGGATTACTCACTATTTCAAATGTATAAGGTAGAACTTTCATAATTTTTTAAAAAATGTTTTAACTCCCTCCTGCAACTTTGTAGTCAAATCATACCTTTAAGTGTAACTGGAATTGCTTTTCATACATATTAAAAATGAAGCCTAAATAGAAATAAAGGGATTTAATATCAAGAGAAATTGTGCCCTTGTGCGAATGACATCTATTCCCATTTTATTCTTACTTACAATCCATAACAGGAAACACAAAATGCTTCCAGCTGTCAGGTTTTGAAAGCTGAGTTCAGAAACGCTATGATAGTGAAGCAAATTAGTAGAAGTTTTTGTTATCTGACTGTTCCGAGTACAAGTTAGAGCAGTTGAAGAGACCAAAATATTTCACCTTCTGATACTCCTTTCTTAGTAATCTAAAATCTATTAAAGTAATGAATTGGTACTTTTTTTTTTTTTTTTTTTTTGGTAATATTTAGGATCCTAGAAATTGAGAAAGAAACTTCTCTAACTTCTCTAAAATAGGTTCTGTACAAACAAGGTGCAAGGAGATGCCCTGAAAAGCTTTCACTCATTAGACTGCAAGAGAAATACTTACATGCACACGGTGTTCCTCTGGCATGAAGGAGGCAGTAAACAACAGGATAATATTATTCAGTACTGTAAACTCTTCTGTGTCCTCTGAACTTTTGAAAAGAGGAAGACACATTGATGGCTGGAAATAGTTTTAACCTTTAACTTGTCTGTTTTGCTCACTTGGGGGCCATATATGATTGAATTGCAGTTTAAAGAGAGCAAGTTTCTTGATCTCTAGTTTTACGTACAGCAAAGATATCCAGAGCAAATAGCCAGTTTCTCTTTCTAGAACACTTCAATCCACATAATGAACAGGTTGATGCTCGGAGCTAAACAAAACTTAGTTTGAGTCCCCCCCAATCCATCTCTGAATCTATACATGCTGCATATTTAACAGTAGAGTAATTATTAAGTTTCAGCAAAATTCGTGCGGTTTCTCCATGTTTGTAGCTCATGATTCTGCAGGCTCAGCCAGCTGTAAGATACAGCAGGGCTGAAAAATTGCCTGCTTCTCTGAAAAAGCAAAAAAAAAAAAAAAAA
>VXBL01004895.1:59252-87136 GCA_013400195.1 Aramus guarauna | reverse complement strand
AAAAGAAAAAAAGAAATTACATGGATTTATTTTCAGCGGGACAAGGCATCTGCACTTTCCACAGCAACTTTCCAACCTGAAAGTGGGCAGTAAATAAGCACATTGCTAATATCGACCGACACATGCAGTGAGTAATTACAGCATCAAGGTATCACTGATCTAAGTGGTAAAAGTTATTGTAGTTAACCCACAGGGCAAAAAGAGCTTTACCTTTCCATTAACACTGGTTGGTACATTATCTGGTTGCATTTAGAAACATGACCCCAGTTAGATTTGGGATCTGTCCCATTTGTTGCAGTTCAGCTAAGATACAGTGTTCTTTCTGCTAGATTGACCTATTCAGCACCTTTTTGTTATCTGAGGTTTGTCACCTCAGCAGTGACCTTGCTGTAGTCTGAGCTCACCATGGGGCAGTTTTTTTCCTGGACATTTTGGTCACAGGGGACACTGGAACTCAGCTACAGGGGGATAACATTTCCCCCCTTGTTCGTTCTTTTAAAGAGCATCTTGGAATAACTCTCCTCATTTTGTTTATTCTGTTGCTTTCCATTGCTTTCTTTTAATACTTTCTTTGTGCAAGCATGTGCCTGTTTTTCTGTAATTATCAATTCAGTTTTCTATTATCCAACTGATTTTTTACTACCTTGTAAAGATGTTAGAATTTTTAGGTACAGGCACACAACAATTTTGTTTCTTAGCTCTACTTGTTCTTATCATCTGATTCCTTCTTTTCTATCGCATGCCTTGAGAGGTGATCAATGGGTTGCTTTGTTTTTCTCCTCTTTAGTGGACAATAATAACTTGATGTTCTAGAAGTGCGTCTTAATTTCAAAGTAGTTTTGTAATTGCTGCCTTTGGTTTTCTTCTTTAGTAAACTGCTCACTTATCCTTCTGTTTCTGCATTAAAATGTAACCATCACTGCTGCTGCTAAATGAGATGCAAAATGAATATGGAGTTTGAAAGCAGGATCATAATTCTGTTTTGGGTTCTAGTTTCATATATATTTGCTTTTCTTGGTGAACAATTCCATATGTCTCACGGATCAGAAAATTTAAGAAAATAATCCTGGATTACACTGACCAAATTCCACTGAATAGATTAGAGAGAGATTATGTTAATAATACCTTTAAAAGGTAATGTAGATATAAAAGCTTACTGAATGATTTGCTATTGCCATATACCTTTGCAGGAAAAATGCAAAATGTTGCCAGCTGGAATAATATATTTGGCAGACATTTGGCTCATGTCTGGATTATTATATAAGGTACATGCAAGTTAAAAATAAGCTTTCTGCCATGGTTTGCATTATGTTAGATATGGAAATTAGACTCCTAGGGAACACCGTGGATGTCTCTCAGATTCAACTCTACTACCATGTTTATTCTGATCCTCACAGAGTAGATGTACTGATACAGTTTTTGAGAGACAAATAGATGTTGACGGACAAAAAAGAATGGAAACTTGTTATTTCTTGCAGTGATCTTTTTCATTGTTGTTCATTTGAACATGCGGTATGTAAAAGAGAAAGAGAACAGCTGAATCATATATTAACACTTACATATAATATATAAAATCTTATATAATATATGTAATAAATATATATATCAAGTCTTTAAAAAAAAAGAGTTCATACCTTGGTTAATCTACTGCCAGCCATGTGAGATTATGCATACATATATAAACAAACTGCTATACCAGGAAACAAAGTTTGTTTTCTAAGCATGTTCCATGCATATGGACAGCCACTATAAATATATGGGTATGAAGAACTTTGATGTTTAATAAAAGGTATTATCTAGAGAGAGGCATCAATGGGTGTGCTTTGGAAAAATACAAAACTATTGGGCTAAAACAAAATGTAAAAGCAGAAAGATAGCAGGAGAAAAACATAAAACAGCAAAACCTATATATCATTATATTAACACTAGCCCTCTCCTGTGCTAGCTAGCTGTATTTTATAGGAATACATTACAATTCATTTGGCTTCTGCAAGCTTCTTTTTTTGACTAAACTTTAAAGATAACTAGAGCACATGTGCTTGTTTTGTGACCTACTGGATCATAAAGACATTCTTCTACTATCTCTATAGCTACAGGAACATTTCTTAGTAAATGCTTGACAGTAGCAGTTCTGTAAACTGTTTTTATTACGATTTTATATTCAGCCATTGTCTTAATTTTGATTATTTTAATCATCTTTTCAAATAAGGATTGTGCATGTATTTTCAAGGGGTTTTTTGGTAACTTTTGTAGAAAACTGGAAGGCACAATAACAATCTATCATTTAATGTGGCAAAGTGAGTCATTTTTTTAAAGCTTTTCAACAGAGTTTTAAAAATATGCAGGATATCTCCTTAGAAGAAAAACCAAGCATAGGAGTTTTAAGATAACCTGTATATGCGGAGTTGAAAGGGCTCTAAAAACAAATTTGGGAACCTAGTGGTGTCTTTACACTTAAGTGTAGATATTACCCCACATTCATACTTGGATATAGAGATCATTGAATTTTTGGTGACATATTTTCAGTAGATTATTCTAAAATAGTTATTGAATATAGCTATTTTAAAGTGAGTTACTAAAAATGTTTTTTGGAAACTGCATATGGAGTGGTCAGGTCCAATATGTGTGGACAGCCATAGCAAATATGCATGCAGATGGCTAATTAGAGATCTAGAACCTCATCCAAAGACCATGGAAGTCAATAGGAATCTTTGAACTGGTATCAATGGGTGTTGAATCAAACATCCAGCTAACTGTTAGAGAAGCAAAGCTAACCTTCCTAGAGAACAAATACTCCCCATCCATCTTAAACAATTATCCTTAAAGACCATCAATTTCACAGTGTAGATGCATATAAATTAAATAAGATTTAAAGTTCATCTGGACCCAGTGCTGAATTAGCAAATCTGGATGCTTTGGACTGGCAGCCTGCACAGCGTTGCTCACTTGGATCAAGGATGACTGGCCTGTGTCCTGGTTCGACTCATGAGAATTTTGCTGAAGAGAAAGTACCACATAACAAGTAATCAAAACATTGGTACAATTGCCAGATGATGACAGCTTGACAAGAATGTCTTTCTAAGCAATGTTGCCTGTAGTGTTTTTTATAAGGAAATCTCTGGAGTCCTTGGTACCTAATGAACTAAAGCATCTTAAGAGCACAATAAATGTGTAGAACTGAGCAACAATGAGAAGTTCCCTCAGATAAGGTGTATTGGAAATTGTCCAATTTCCAATGAGCTCTGCTGCAGTGCAGAAATTAATCTCTGTGAGAAACTTAGTTGTACCTCAGTAGACAAAATCAACATATCGGCGGGGGGGGTAAGGCAATTTTAGTCAACAGCTGTTTAAGAAACTCACATAACCACAACCGACTTCAAATTTGCTTGGGGAGAAAGGGAATAAATAGCCCAGCTTTTAGTAAAATGTAAATAGCACATTGAACAAATTAAATTAATGAATTATTTCCCCATTTTGAATAAACTCAAATATATTGTGTTAGTTTTTCTGGTTTGAAGAGTTAAATACATTATTTTATTAGCATTTCATTTTTCTAATATTGCAAGAAAAGTTAATTTCTCATGACCACATATAAAGTATGTCCACACAGATTATATCAGGAGTAGAATAAGCATGATTAGACTAGCTAGGCAAGACTGTTTCAAAGTTTTGAAGCAGCTGTTTCTTCACCGCATATAATTCCAACAAAATGGGTGAAATATAAGATTAATACATCTATAGAATAGGAAAGGTATGTTAACATTTTGACTCAATATTAGAAATTGTTAAACACAGGAGTGGTTTGAAGGATGTCACGTAACAGCCTAAAAAGTGAAATCACAGATGTAGATTTTCCTGGCAGAAGAGGCCAGGCTTTACTTAACTGTCTGTCCTGTATGCAAAGTTCCTAAGACGGAATGTTTTCTTGCACATTTTCACTGCATATTTGCCAAATAAAAGAAAGACTTATACAGCTATAATTATGCATATTCATAACTGCTGAGGAATTGAATATTTTGCTTAAGATATGCTAGAGATAAATGAATATGAAATAAAAATAAAATAAATGTTGTAACATTATTTTATATCTTTGACAAAAAAACCCCATGCTGAACCAAGTGTCCATGATTAGGAGAATTATATTTCATTATATGTTTACAACTGCAACTTTGTTCTTCCAGACATTGACCTAATGAAATAACTAAGACATAGTATCAATAGAAATTAGAGAGGTAGCTACATATTCTTTCCTATGATGTCAGATGTTTTAGGTATGTCTCTGTAATTTTAAAATTACACTTTTTAGGTATGCCTCTGCAGCTTTAGAATGGTACTTACAAAGAACAGAAAATAATCAGAATGTCTGGAATATACCCATTAAGTCTCTACTTTAACAATATCCCTTACTCCCTGTCCTGTAGGCTGTAAAAAAAATTTTTATGAGGAAAATGTTAAGCTTGATAGTTATTTAGTTATACTAAAGATTATGAAAGACATTCTGCCTGAGGAAAAAGGGAAGAAATAGCAAACATGAGTGCAAGCTCTTAGGGTTTTGTTTTTCGTTTCTTTTGAATCTGAACCTGGGCTTTTTAATGGCCAAAAAGAGAAATGACAGACACTGGACAACTTACTTTTCTGGCTGTCACAGGTTCACTGCAGCATTATAGGAAAGGTTGTTTCCCAAATAATACTGACATAAGGCTGCGATAATGTCATGTCAGCCTACTTAAACAAAAGAGAGAGAGAGGGGAAATAGAAGTGAGAAGGAATTATGCAGGAAAATAAAAATACCTACACAAGACGTCAGTCAGTGCTGAAGCTTAGAATTCAGCCCAAGACAATGTAAGTGAGGACAGTGCAATAGAAAAAGCTGGAGAATCTAGAGGTTTGTTTGTACTACAAAAGAAGATGTCTGAAAAGGATTAATCGATTGGAAATTAAAATCTGACATAATTTTGAGACTACTGACTTTATTGCTGCTCTAAATCAGTGTTTTTAAACTTTTTAAATGTTCAAAATCATGTTAAAATAATAAATAACTCTTCATAACTTTCTCTAACCTTTTGGTTTTGACTTCTTTTATGGTTGGTTTCTGCCTGAATGTGAATTTAGCCATTCATGGGGGAAAGGTTACTTAGCATGGATGAAGTGAGAGACCACTCTAGACATTATGAAAAATAGACATATGAGATAGTAATTTTCATGTTAATGTTATATCTGACCTACATACTTACTTTTCATAAAATTGTCAGAATGCTCCAGGTCATGAGCTAGTCATCACACACTTTCCTAAAATATTCTGGCTCTGTGGACGCATGTGGATTCTGCAGATTCAAAGACAGACTGCGGTTTTCTTTGGCACCAGAGCTAAACTGATCAGTGAGGCTCTCAAGCGCTGTTAAGAATCAAAATATATTTGTATTGAACTTTGAGCATGGGATTACGTTTAGCCTCTAACGATACAGGGCTAGGCATGTCTCCTGTTTGCAGTGTCCCAACACGTATCATGTGTAGACTCCAGTGAGAACTTCTCTACACAGATTCTTATACTTAGTTATGCTGCAATCAGAAAAATCTCATCACTAATGATTATCCCTCATTTACATTAAAAACATATTTTATTCTCTGATCATCATCTATCTCTCAATTCTGAATGAACCATTAATTCTGAACAGAAACCAAAAAGAGACATCTTTCAGTTTCATTTAAATCAGGAAAAATGTTTTCTGTAGATCATGTGCCCTTAACAGTGCTTTAAATATGGAGTTAAGGGATAGGACGGAAGAACACAGTTGGTTGAAAGGCTTGTTTTGTCTGATCTCATGGAGCTTACCATAACCTCAGTCCCCATGCTGTCCACATATACAACACATTTTCTAGGAGAGAGGACCTGTATTGGGTCAGGCTGAGCTGGAGCTGACTTTCCCCGCAGCAGCCCTCTCAGCGCTGTGCCGTGTATCGGCAGCCAGCAAGGTGCTGATCACACACCGGTGTTGTGGCTGCTGCTGAGCAGGGCTGGCACGGCACCAAGGCTGTCTCCCCAGCATTCCCACACCACCACCAGTAGGCTGGGGTGGGCAAGGTCTTGGGAGGGGACACAGCCAGGACAGCTGACCCAAGGTGACCAAAGGGATATTCCATACCATGTGACATCTGCTGAGCAATAGAAGCTAAGAGAAAGGAGGAGGAAGGGGGAGCATTTGTTATTTATGACATTTGTCTTCCAGAGCAACTGCTACACATACTGAAGCCCTGCTTTCTGGGAGGTGGCTGGACATCACTTGCTGATGGGAAGTAGACAATAAATCTTCTGTTTTTCCTTTGCTTCCATGCATGACTTTTTTCTTATGCTTTATTAAACTTGACTTTTTTAAAAGCTGATTAATCTTGACTCTTGAGGGTTTTTTCCATCTTATGCTTCTCGCCTCCCAGTCCTGCTAAGGAGGGGAGTGACAGAGTGGCTTGGTGGGCACTTGGTGTCCAGCCAAGATCAACCAAACACAGTAGTGCTAAAAGTGGGGGACGATGGGGACAGAGCAGAGTTTATGACTTAAATGGAAGAAACCATAGGCCATAATTCTCCATGGGAAGGCCACAGACCAGCTTAAATCCTTTTCTGTAACACCTTTGACAGGGAACCCTTACTGAAATGCACTATGAACTTCTCTAAAATGCTTTCCTGCTTGAGACAAGATTTAGACTGCTCTCTTCAACAACCACTTTCAGAGATGTCTTGAGTAAGGGTAGCAGTGCTGACAGAGTGAAGATGGCAATGCCCACCTTTTCCTGGAGAAGCTCCACAATGAGACAAAAAAACTTAGTCGTAGTAAAAACAAAATAAAACAAACCAACCGAAAAAATCCTAACAGTGAAATTGGAGATAAGAGCAGAGAGATGTGTGCGGAGGACAAAAGGAGGAGACAATGGACAGTATTTTGGATAGTTTTGGTTGGGAAAGCTGAAAATGATAGTAGAAATAAGGAGGATCATACAAAGATTTAGGGTCACTAAAGTTGGCATAAACACTAAATAAGGAACACAAAAGAGGGAGAGAATGCATTTCAGAGATATTATAGAAGAGACAGCAAGACAGATACAGGCTGAAAGTCTGAATTGAAATAATATGAATCAGCTGGACTTTCTTATAAACATTTTTTATAGGATGAGTAAGCCAAATTTGTTTACCAAATCAAAAGGGTATGTGAAGGAGAAAAATAAGAACAGAGCATTGTTTTAAATTGAAATAAAAATCAAGATGTGAAAAAATCAAATGGCCATATACTGAAAAAATTGAATTAGAATGCAATTACTTTTTGTACTTTGAACTCCTAATAGACTGAACTGTTTGTAACATTATTAAGTTGTCTGACAAACCCTTTGAAGGAGCTGAAAAATATAAGACTGAAAAGAAAGTGAATATATTTGAAAATATAACTATTCTTGAGGACTTGCCAGTTATATGTAATAGAGTATTCCTGATGTATTTGGGGTTTTCTCTTCTCATGAGTTGTCTGCATTTTTGCTACCATGCTATTTCCTTTTTGTAAATATAAATGTTCAAAAAACCATTGTTCTAATGAGGTCTGACTTAAAAGCCATCAGGGATCCTTTTTAGTTGTAAAACTCTCCTCAATAGTTTCTATTCCATTCAGTCAGCATCTAGCTCTTAAGCAGCAAACTATCATGATGTAACTTTGCTGTTCTGCTCTCATGACTTCTGTAGGCATTGATACATTTCAGTCAAATGTGACAAAAGAGTAAAGGCCATGGAGTTGTGCAGTTTCTGACAGCTTTGTGAGAGGAAGGCACCACAAAGGGGAAGACTATGTGTGATGCCATCCTTACTAAAAAGCAAGAAATCTCAAGTCTCCAGAAAGCCAGGCTTCATCAATTCTGTTGCAATAGAGTTGTAGAAATATGCATATGTGAAAAAAAAAAAAAACAAAAAAAAAACGTTAGGTTTTATGTGACAGGTGGATCAATACAGAACCACAGAATCGCAGAATCACAGAATGGTAGGGGTTGGAAGGGACCTGTGGAAATCATCTAGTCCAACCCTACTGCTAAAGCAGGATCACCTAGAGCAGGTTGTACAGGATCGTGTCCAGGTGGGTTTTGAATATCTCCAGAGAAGGAGACTCCACCACCTCTCTGGGCAGCCTGTTCCAGTGCTCAGTCACCCTCAGAGTAAAGAAGCTTTTCCTCATGTTCAGAAGAACTTCTGTGTTCTAGTTTGTGCCCGTTGCCCCTTGTCCTGTCACTGGGCACCATTGAAAAGAGTCTGGCCCCATCCTCTTGACATCTACCCTTAAGATATTTAGAAGTATTGATGAGATCCCCTTTCAGTCTTCTCTTTTTCAGGCTAAACAGACCCAGCTCTCTCAGTCTTTCCTCGTAAGGGAGATGCTCCAGTCCCCTAATCACCTTTGCAGCCCTCTGCTGGACTCTCTCCAGTAGTTCCCTGTCTGGCTTGAACTGGGGAGCTCAGAACTGGAGACAGAACTCCAGATGTGGCTTCACCAGGGCAAAGCAGAGGGGGAGGATAACCTCCTTCAACCTGCTGCCCACGCTCTTCTTAATGCACCCCAGGATACCATTGGCCTTCTGGGCCACAAGGGCACGTTGCTGGCTCGTGGATAACCCTTGATAAGGTTGAGATCTGTGGCCATACACTGACCTGCACACTGCCCTTCACTGAAATCTTGCCTGTTATTTTTTTGGGAAACAGTTTAATAGTTCTGGGAAACTGTTCAAACAGTCTTACTAGGTCAAGAAGATACTCATTCTTCTGATGTATCTTCTTTCATTGCAGTAGAAGTTTCTGCCTCCCTGACTCATGCTGTCTCTCAACAGTCGCATGCAGAATTGAATGTTTGCAAGCATTTTCAGGGAAAACCTCTCATAAGCACAGCTATCTCCACAGCTTTATATAAATAGTTCCTTCAAATACAGTCCTCACTAAGCATAGGAAAGGGAAATCAAATTGCTTTATATATGTAGTTTATATGTGTTAATTGTTTCACTATTTTGTAATGCTGCTCCACTTGATATGTATACCAACAAAATTTAAGGCTAGATTTAATAATTCTACTGTCATTCACAATACCTTTAATTAATTGTACTAATCTCAAGAAACTGTTCAACATGGTAGATGGTGATATAATCTAACAGTGATATTTCAATCTAAAGTACATGCTTACATAGCAAAGCCAAATTAAGGACATAGATCCCTCTGGAAATACATAGTTCGCTCGGTGCTCTGAATTAGGCAAGAGTTTCTTGCGGCTGTCTAATTAACACCACATCATGAAACATGTGTGCAAGTGCTTTATTATAAGTTTTGCAATACGTCTTCCTTCTGACATTCTAGGCAACATAATTCTCTAAAGCTGCAAGTATTTTTCCTGAGAAAATAAACAGCAACCACTGTAATGGAGAACAAGATCAGTTGTTCAATTTAAATTAATCTAATAATTTTTAACCCTGCTTTTTATGCTCTAACTTTTTAGGATGATCCATATCTGTAAGAGGGTGTTTATATATTCAGACTATTAAGCTTTCAAAGCTCTCAAATGTCTAGTTCATAAATTACAGACAACACAGCATCAAAGATAAGGGGGAAAAGCAGCAAGCCTTTGGAAGAAAGGCTTTCATTTTGAATTTTAAAATATACTCCCAAATGAAATATGGTTTATCACCACAAAAATATTTTATCCCTAAGTTTATTTCATACACTAAATTACTACTTCTGTCAGCAGAGTAGGATGCAGATGAAGGAATGAAGGGCAAGAATAAAATAAAGGAATCTGGAGGCCAGGAACAAGAACTATGATGGATATTTAAAATACATATACATTACTTTAAATAATATTAGATGAACAGTGCAGTATTCCCAGGTTTATTTTTGTATTAAGGAAGTGAATACTGACAAGATATTCCTTACATCTAAAGGGCAGAAACCAGTTTAACCATAGGGTTATAAGTCTTCTACGATTGTCCTGCATTTTAAGATTATACTACAGTATGCTTCAGTATAACTCAGAATATTTTAGTGGTGTACATCAGTATCATTGATTAGACATACTTTTCTCTAACTAGGCTTAAGAATGACTATTCTTCTGTCTTGATGCAGTGCTTTCATCTGTCTGGAAGGTAAGCACCAGATGATCATTTAGATACACAGTGATGCTGCAATGCAAATATTTAAATAGACAGAGAGAAGAGTGCAAAATAGCATGACAAAGATATTTTTTTCCTCTGGTCAGCTATAAGTCTATTAAAGATGAATCTATTAATATAAAACCAGCAAATACTGATGGCAGTACAAAATAGACTGGTAGCTGCTGTACAAATATTTTATTATACATTAGTACTGAGCAATTAACATGAATATGTTTTACTGTAACTACCCCATGCCCACACCAGCTCTGTTCATCCATCATACAAGTGAATTTAAAATCTGAATTGGATTAATCCAACCAAAGTCAGGGATGTCCAGAATGTATGGAGTTGGCAAACAAACAGTTTATAGTGGAATGAGACAGAAACATAAAAGTAAATTTAAAAGCCACTCTTTCATGCAGAAAGATTTATTAAAATGTTAAACCAGCATTTAACTACATGGTTGATCAAGTTGTTGCAGGTATGGAGACTGATTGATAGAAATGCACTCTTTTTAGTATACAACTGACTCAAATCAATTATATTGAAGTAGAAAGAGAATATTAAGTATCATGTTAAAGTAGCTAAGATATCAGGCAGAAGTCAAAGGCAATAGGCGCAATGATGTGAGGGAGCTGGCTTAAGGCTGTAAATCTGTAAGGGTTGGGAGGAAGAAAGAAAACATGAAAGCAACCTGAATTGAGTAATGAAGACGTAAAGAATAAATCTAAAGTGTCACCTGCACAGTATAAGACAGTACCCTCCAAAAAAATATATATGTAAAACCTGGAATATATAAAATGGTGTTTGGGCAAAGACAAATTGCAACAGTCTATATTACACCTTTTTCAGTGTGGGTTTTTTTCTTCCAGTTGAGTTCCCCGGACACCTCAGAGGGTGCAGCAGGTCAGGACGGCAGGGAGCTGTACCTGGCTTGCAGTCCCAATGGCAGGTCCTGCCGCCTGAGTGCTCCAAGCTGATTTCTTCAGAGGTGCTCTAGCAAACGCACCTTCCCTCCCTCTCCTCCCCAAAACCAGAAGAAAATCAACCTGCTTATTCCATGAGAGAATGCTCACATGGAGTCTCACATTGAATCGATGTGTAAGGGAAGTCAATTACTTTTTTTTTTTTTTAATTGGTTTTCTTGTAGAACTTGACATCAGGAATATGCATACTCCTTGTCAGAGAAATCTTCTGCATCTGTGGGCTCTGAGGAAGAAAGGTTGAACCTTCAGCATGTTCCTGCAACTTTTCTCTGTTCCACCTTTCATCCTCTCCCTCCTTTAACTGGCTGTGTCAGTACGGTACATGCTTTTTCTTTTCATCTCTGCAAGTCCAGAAATACTGAGAGAATTCTATCATAGCTGCTCAATTTTGAAAACTCTCCAGTCCCAAACTTCCTGTTGATGCAGAAACAAGATTTGGTCAGCAGTGCCAATTTGTCAGCACTGATGCATTTTGTCTCAGATAGATAAGGTGTTCAGCAAAACGGACAAGCAGAATGGTTTTGGTGGGTTTTTTTGTTGTGTGTCCCCCCCCCGGAAAAACAGCTGATTTCCCAATGCAAAGGCTGATGCTCTCACTTTCAGGGGTAATGGCTCAGGGCAGCCCCGTCGCCTCTAACACAACTTAACAGGGTTGCAATTTCTGAGTGAGAGAGGATGCCGGGAGGTACGTTGCCACGCGGCCCCATGGCATTGGTAACCTGGGAGGTCTGCCTACATGGTGTGAGCCCCACCAGGGATGTCCACCCCCAGGCAGCGTGTCCACCCCCAGGATCTCTAGGCACCCCGCAGACTGCTCAGGGCTTCACAGTGGAGGGCATTTTGCTGTTCTGCTTGGCTTTAGGGAATAGAATGGGTTAAAAAACCCAGTCCTGTACATTTCTTATAGCCACGTATAGCATCAGTCAGAACACGTTCTGAGTGCTTTTAAGAAGTTTATTTATAACAAGAGTTGGATATGATTTTTCCATTGGAATTTCCCAACAGAAAATGTAGCTTCTGGAAAACTGATTTCTGTGAGAGGCTTTATACAATGCCAAAAAATATATTATCCTTAAAAAAATTAGCATATACTTAATTTTAATTTTTATTTGAGCCAAAATGGAGAATTTTAATTTAATACAAGGATTTCAAACAACAGGCTGCATTTTCTTACGGTACATGGATTTCCTTATGAGGCAAGTAGCCCCTCTAGTCCCATCTTTCATCCGGAGCAGCATCCCTGCAGTGCTTCATCTTCTGTAATGTCACTTATAGTGCAAAGTTTGATGTGCATATTGTCTCACAGGGTAAGGAGGGGTGCGAGCGGTCTGGCTCTACAGAACCTCTTGCACATTAGGTGCACCACAGGAAAACGAAGTTTCATTTCTTAAGTGATTCACATCACAGTGCTTCAGGCCATTCCAACAGATCAGAATGAAACATTGCAGTTTTAGGAAAGCCAAAATACTCATTTTCAAGTCTGCAGTGAACAGGATGGATCATATGGGACACTGTAATATGAAACAATATTTTATATTTTTTTCCTCTATAGAACAGTTCAAAATAAACTTGCACTAATTCTGGGTGTAAATGAAATTGTTATCACTGGAATTTGCTTTGGGCTTAAAATATGATTTTACTTTTTAAATTCACTTTCACTTGAGGTCATTTATTATTATTCACTTACAAAATATTTAATTTCAAGAATGGTTCATCCTGTTAAACTGTAGTGTGAATAAACTGAACGTCCATGTGATGGAAATGAAAATAAACTTTAAAATATGTTTGAAGTGAATCTGGTTACGAGACAAGTTTTTCCAATATCTCTTCCTGGACTTGTTTTAGTCCCACCCTCCCAAAACAAGAAATCAAAGAAAAGCAGATCACGTATTAGTCAATGAATTACAGAGAAAAAAAAGGTGTTAAACACACATCCTGATTACTCATCATTATAATTACCAGAAAAATACAGGTCATATACTAATACAGAACTTCTGTAAAGTGCTAGCTTGCTTGTTCCTGCTTCACTTGAGGGGGTTTGGATATTTTATTTATTTATTTTTCCTTAAAAGGTAGGGACATTCAGAGAAATTAGAAAGGATTAGATTCAGTGAAGAAAGAAAAGGAAATTAAATTAAAAAAAAAAAAAAAAAAGGAAAGGAAATGTTACCATAATAAGTTAAAAATTAATAGTGTAGCAATTCATTTAGGGCATATGGCAAAAACCATGATTGTATTTCTGCTTTCAAGTTGTTTGTTTTTTTTTTTTCTTTTGTGATGCTATTGTAGTGCCTACTTCTTTCTATTTATGTTATATAATACATTCACTTTTAACCTTATTTTAAGACCTAGATTACCTTTTAAAACATAGCTTCCAGGTTTACATTAAAAAAATGTATTCAGTGTGCTGTGAAGTTCTTTGTCTTGTATCTTTCAGCATAACAGAGATTCTATTTTCTATAAAGATCCCTAGCAACCAGCAAAGTATATATAAAATTACTTTTTGATGAGCTTGCAAACAGCAGGAGATGTTAGTGAATAAATCAGCTAGTAAAAATATATTTTACAAGTGTTTAAATTATCTGTGAAAAAGGTTAAATAATATGTTAAAATAATTTCAAAGACTAAATTCTATACTAATTCTAAGATTTTTTTTTCATGTTTAGATTTCAGAAAGTGCTGCCAAATGAAATCTATAAATCAAGACCAAAAGTCATCTTCTTTCTACTCCGTGAACTAACTGTTTAAATACAACATTTTTGTTCATCAAAAGACATATTTTTCCATGGCTTAGTTTTATTTAAAGATCTTCCAGTAAATTCTAGCCCATACCTATAGTATTGTCTAACCTTTTCCCATAGAGTATCTCAGCTACTTAGAGAGATTGAGGGCGGAGGGGGGAGGAGAGAGGCAAGGTGAGAAGAGCCACTGAGGCTGCATACTGTTCCTGATGTAATAGAGGAGAAATTTAATTAAAATACACCTGCTGTATATAGTCTGCCAGAATTTAATTATATGAAGTGGCAGATTCTTATGGATGAGAATGGCTATTCGTATTTTTAACTGGGTAAAGCAGCATAATTCAAGCCTGTCCGTTGTCCTTTAAAGTTCAGAGCCTCACCATTTGTCACAGCCAGGTTTAGTAAAGATGCTGTGTCACAGCACACAGCATTGAGGGAACTTCATTTAGACCCTCTGTTTTAAGGAGCTTCTCAGTTCTTAAAGTACAAACAGGCTAAACTATTGTCCATGTCTTGAAACAGGATGAATAAAAAGGCTCTTTGACTATTCTGAGCATGTCACCAGTAACTTCCAGAAAAGAAACCCAAGGATTAATTCATTACTAGACTTTTCCCCTCATAATACCACACACTTTTCTTCCTTGTTTTTCTATCGCCTGGAGGTTTGATGTCTCTGCTTTTTAGGTTAGACAACACAAGACTAACATCACTTTTAACCCTTTTGGTGTTAAAGGCTACTCTACGGCTAAGTTCAGTGCAGCAGTGGTAATCAATGATTTCTCCAATTTGGCAGATAAAAGTTAAAAACTACTAAAGCACAAAAGATAAGGACTGGACAAAGACAGGATAGGACTTTCAAGCATTGCTCACAATTTCCTTCTCAGTGATTTTCCTACCCAAAGCCTATTGGCAACAAAACCAGGAATGAAAATCTTTGGAGTATGATCCATTTACAGACTAGAAAAAAATAAGTGACGTGTAATAGAAGGAAAGGAGATACAAAAACCCCTGTAAAGCCCTGATAGCAAGTGAATGTCGCAAACACCCATCTTGACATGGGCAGGGATGGGCTGCTGATGAGAGAGTGCTGACCAAGAACGGAGCCTGCAGAGGCAGGATAACGTCTTGTGAGACCACTCCTCTATTCCCGAAATATGTAAAGACCATCAGTGCCCTGTGCGCCATGTGCCTGTGAAAGATCACCACTCACTTGGTCAGCCCTGAAGGGAAGGGGCAGTGAGACCCCCAAGACCCCCACAACCCACCGACTCATTTCTAGAACATTTCTGAACATTTCTGAGCACATACTGCACCTGCTCAGTGATGACAGACCCCCGTCTACGAGGCAGGCACATCAGGTTATAAAAAGGGGAAAAGTTTTTGGCACGTGCCCACCACCTGAAAACTACAACTACGAGCAGAGAACATCGCTGGATCCAAGGGTGGTGATACCTTTTCTCTCTCTCTCTTTTCTTTCTCTCTTTCTTTTGCGCTCTATCACTCTCTTTGTCTCAAACTTAATTTTTGGCACGTTAGGATAATATTGGCACACGTTTTGCTAAACCCTTACCTTTCATAGTTCTGCTAAGTTTTGAGCATTGTTATGACTTCTGCCAAGCCTCTATCTTTTGTAATTCCACTGAGTTTTAGGTAAATTTATGACTGGTTTGAACCTCTAAAGTAATTGTCATTACTCCTGATTACCGCATAGAGAATTAAAAAGTTAACTTCATTCTAACCCCCTGAGTGGGACGGGACAACCCCAAATTAGTAACTTGGTAAATGGTATTACTTTACATATAAATTTACCTGGCATCATGTAGCATATGTTAATATGTGTCATATACAGTTGAATAAGCACCCCTTCAACAGTTGTATACCTTTGAAAGTAACTAATAGCAATTTAAAGAGCTGACATTTATATTTGGAACAAATTACAGAAGAGAAAAATATGGTTTAGCAATGGTAATGCAGTAGTAAAGTATAAATGAATTGTCAGATCATTGCATAAACAATGTTAATGAGGCAGTGTGCATCTTGCCATTATACTGGCCTCAGGTGGAGTCCAAATACCTTTCACATTAGCGTATCAACTGTGACTCCACTCCAGTATGTACATCTAGAAAAACCTCAAGCGACGATAAGTAATGGCTACTTTGTTCAGTCTCCTCTTAATGCCTGCTGGAGAAAAGTATGATAATAAGAAACTAACTCCTCCTCATCTTGCCCATGTCATGGTATAGATGTGTAAGTCTCTAAAAGAAATATATACTTAAGAAAACTACATTAAAAACAAACAAACAAACAAACAAACAAACAAAACCCCCACAAACAACAAAAAAAAACCCAACCCACACAACTCCCAACTTTCAGTTAAGGTTCAAGTGTCACATTCTTGCCTGCCCTCCCTGTCAAACCTATACCCTTGGTTAGACTTCTAGGCTTCCCTGTGCAGTGATGCAAAGAGACGGTGCCTGTTTTCTTTTATAGAATATAGTTGTAGTATTTTCCATCCCACACATAAATGAAGTCTCCTTTAGGTGACAGTTTATGCATTGCAGGAATCTAAATCCTACTGGTATGTGCTAAATTCTTTTGTTAATCAACTGTCCTTTGCTTAGTAATCCATGACTACTCACCACAACATTGGACTCATTGGACTCAGCGGCCATAGTGACCCAAGAACCAGACCTTGTCATTAAAAACAACCAACAATTGCTTTTACAGTTCTATCCAATTCCACTCACCAACTAATATGTTTAGATTTAAGTTTACTTCTTGGTTTAAGATGTTCTGATGCTGTGAAAATCTCAGACTAATCTAGTCTCTGAAGATCCTTCAGTGAGATGAACAGATAATAATGTAATGAGGTGGAAATGGAATAATACACTTTTAATTAAATCTTGATACAGGCTCAGTTGTCTAGAGAACAAATCCTTTCTAAAGCATATTATTTAGTGACTTATGCTTTTTCTGTATAGTGGCATTATCCTAATACAGAGTATTCCTTATGTGTTCATTACTTTTGTTCAATTATTTCCCCACAGGCAAAAATCTGCCAGCTTCAGGAGAGGCACCCAATATGATGTAAAGAACAATGCCCACATCGCTATTAAAGACAAAGTAAATCCTAAACTTGGAAAATAAAATGCAGTGCAAGAGGAGATGTTAATCCATGCCCAAAGCTCAACAGAGTTCTCACTTTATAGACAAGTCCAGAAAGACCAGCTGGAAACATCAGGCTCTGTGGAGGGGTTAAACCTATTTATTGGCTGTGGAAGGGTCTAGCAGTCAAGGTTTGTTATGAATGTAAGAAAATCCAGCCTTTTGTTTTGTTTTCCTGTTTTGATACACAATCTCTCCTCTAATCTCCAGAGAATAAACAAACAGACAAAACAGGCTAACTACTTTGCCAGTTGTGTTCTGCACAGCAGAGTTTCTCCAGAGGCAATACATAGTGGTGGATTTATTGGGAGGGATGTGCTCAGGGGCTACAGCATCCCTCTAGTCATAATTGTCACAGCACTTGTTCTGAGCATGCAGGTGGGGCACTGAAGCTTTATGTTAGATTGCAGTAATCTCTAACCAGACCTATCAACTTTATATCAAGGAAGTATTGTTACAAAGCTCTAGAAAAATTGAAAACTCAGGCTTTCATATACTTAATTGTTAAAAACACTTGCTTTGTTAGAACCAGTAGGTTAGTCTTGACTAAGTTCTCAGTGGTGTTAGATCAGTTTATGCTTGTTCAGGATCTACCTCAGCAGAATATGTTTGTAGAATTCTTAGCCTGATTTAGACTTCCATATTATACCAAGTAGGCAATCAGATTTTTTGCAGAGAATGCTTTCTGTATATGTATCATATAGCATGTGGAATTAGTAAAAGGAAAGTTCTCGGAAAGGAGAAGTACCCGATACAGAATGCATGGATATTTCCTCATTCCATAATGACTCTGTTTAAAGGTAGTCTGCATGGGTAAAAACGGGCACCATAACACTTCTTCCATTATGAACTGGTTGTAGATACCTGCTTCTTTTTTATAGCTGCAAGAAAAAAGATCTCTAACAAAATGTATTAATACAAATCAGGATTGCTAGAATCCTTGTCTTTCCTTACCCACACACGCATGTTCTCAATCAGCTCCAAAGAACTGTGAAAGAAATCAAAGAAGCAACTACTTATCCTCAAGACCTTCAAAAGCTCTGGTTAGACATTTAAAAATGCATCTCCATTTGATGTTGAAATTTTATTCAGAGATGATGTAAGACTATATAAAGTTTAACATGAAAAGCCTAACTGTGCACTTCAGGATTATGACAATACTACTGCATCACTTGCTGACGTGTAAGGTACACGCTTGCTGATTATGAACTCCTCTTCCCCACTGGAGCAGGGATTAGGGCTGGTTCTGCAACTCCTTGTGTGACAAAGACCCTTAAATGTGAGGCTATGGGCAGCTGCAGAAAATTGTCATTTTTTTGTTCTCCTGTGTTCACTGTGATTTGAAAATGCCATTGGGAGCCTTCTTATCAAGGACACACTGCTGGGAAAACAGCTAAGTTTAGGACAAAACCCTAAATGTTTATTATAGGATGAGTTTTGTGCAAGGTTTTGATCTTCTATTGATTGCCTTAACAGAAATCAGACCTTTCAATAATGCTAAGCGAATATTTTTAATATCTAATAGTCATGCAAGGTTCAGAGGTTTTAACGAAGGATCCCTCCTAGCCAGTCTTAGAAGAGATGTGAGTTGAACCGTTCAACCGTGAGTTGAAATTGCCGGGCTTCTTCTCGAAGGGGTGATATTCCTGAGGCATTCCCTTCTTGTGCCTCCTTCACAGAAACATTCCTGTCAGATTTGCACGTATATGGACTGTACACTCAGACACCACCTCAGTCTGGCACACGATTTTGTTGAACATATAAAATTATTCTGATACACACACACACACACACAAAAAGGTAAACAGAATGCTTACCATCCTGAGGACTGGGATTAAGGACAGCATCCTGAAGGACATCAGTATTCCTTTTGCATTGTAGGTCCTGAACTGAGAGACAAATATCAGATACAGAAACTGCATTCAGAACGTGGCTGCTGGTATCAGTTTTTCTGTGCAAGCAGCACCCTTAGCAGGTTTTTAACAGAGGACGGCGAGATGAATGCTGTACATGAAAGTAAATTGGTTGTGCCAATACAGAGGAGCAAAACTCATAAAGATGGAGAGGAGTGTCTCTGAATAGAGATTAAGTAGAATTTGACCCACAGTAATAAATGATGGACAAAAGTGTACAAACTTTAATAGATGATGCCATTTGAAAGGGTTTATTTAATTCATTACAATACTTATTATTCATGCTTTTTAGTATTCAAATTGGTATCTTAATTTATAGCTTAATCTATGTTAATAAAAACAGAATCCTTAAACAGTTCTTTTCTCTTCTCACAAGAAAACCTTCATATGCCTTTATTATCAGTGATAGGAAATTTCATTTCCTGAGCTGGCCAGAAATCTCTGTTGAATTTTCTACAGCTGATAACTTCAAACCATTCTTTTCATTACAAGAAGCTTCTTCTTCATGTCTGAGATACTTTTTTTGCCTGTCTTCACTTGTCTTCTGCAATTATGGTGATTTTATTGATAGAAGTTCTTCTTTGTTTCCTGGACATATTTCGCACAATGCTCTTGCAGATTAGCTTTTGTAACAGTGTATTTAAAATTTCAGTTTCCACAGAAAATAAATCCAGAGCTCCATTCTATGCAGTTTATTAAAATATTCTCCCTTCTCTCCTTCTTCCAGAAAGAGAGATTTTGACTGATTTTTTCAGATTTTTGTTTCTATATTCCAGGGCCTGTGTTTGCAAAATACAAGAAGTTATTCCGGTATATTAAAAAAATCCAATAAAACTCCCTCCCCTTTGTCAATATATTGATACTTCTCCCTATGCGCTGCATATTTCTAATGCCTTACAGAATGTGATGAGAGAGCAATCTCCTGAAACATATTATTTTTTCCTGATATATAGGAAAATGTTCAAACATAAGACTGATGCAAGCAAGAAAAGAGTTTGGCAAAAGTAGTAATAAAATACCAGTTAGACTAATGGAAATTATTTTTTCCTGAAACAGAAGAAAACAAGCATACAGTTTCTCAGAATGATAATTACCTGTGTGCTGTCTTCCACTGAAACCATATGTATATATTCTCTCTTATTCAGAGCAGACTTAGTCACTGAAGGCTACAGCTTAAAGACACTTAAAATCAACATATGCTTTGAAATTGATTATTTCATACTTAGTACTGAAAACATAAGGCACACTGGAAATAACTAATATTATTTTAACTACTGGGATAATCAACATTTCTGGGTCATTGTTATCTGTTGAAGATGTTTTGTACGGAGGAATAGTTTTATGGAGAATAAGCATCTATTACTCCATATACAGTTGGGCTCGATGATCTTAAGGGTCCTAAATGATTCTGTGATTCTATTCCATGATTCTATGTGCTCATGTCTCTGGAGTTTCAAACTCTCTTCATTTTAGCCTCCTCAAAGAATGAGAAAAATCAATCAGAGATCTCCGTCTTCTAGTTTGAGTTCTTTAACTAGTTGAATACTAAATAAAATGTTATGGTGAAACTTTTTTTTAAAAAAGCCATTTTATCAAGAGACTTACCTAGTTTTATGATTATTGGTGAAGTGCGTCCTGAGAAATCTTATTGGATTTAACCTCAAGAGACAAACGAAGATAATACTTGTTTTTCACAATCTTATAAGAACTGGACATGATCTTGGTACCAAATCCCTAAACATCCATAAACTGAGGTTCCAGCACAATCTTGGATCGTTAAAGAACTTTACTATCCAGAACAGAGAGAGTCCAAGATTGACAATAATTAGAGTTTTCTAAGATCCAAAGTTCATCTGGGGTGCATAATTCCACATATACCCAATTCTCAGAAAGCTCCATTGAAAAAATATAGTTGTATCAATTCCATATCTGTATGATAGGGATAGGTTGACAGGGTTCTTTTCAGAGACATACTATAAAGTGCTCAGATTCTACAAAGATGATGGCTGAAATCCTTCATTTCAATGAGGGTTTGTAGAAACCCAAGGAAAGCAAAATACATAGGAAGTTCCATTTCCTCTTTTTCCATGTCTGGACTACACTCTTTTGTTCTACTGACAAAAGTCAGCAAGAAATAGACCAGTTTTTAAAACTGCTTTGGACTAGATTTATTCCCAGAGGTAGTCACTTTTAATATGGCAATGATGGTTGTACTAGATCAATAGCTTTGGGACAGGCACTCTAAGAATTATAGTCATTACATATGTTAAGCAAGGCTCCCTTTGAGATGATGAATAGCAAACAAACAAGAAGCTAATAAAATGACTGTCCTCCTTAAATAAAAATCCTTGAAGTGTGATTCCTTTAGAAAATAAAGAGACTAAGGAAAAAGTAATGCATGTAGATATAGCAGCAAAAAGATCTAAGAAAGTCTTTTGAAAGAGAACTCTCTATTGATTTTATGTAGAGGAGGGGCAAGGCAATGACCAATACAGATGACAGGAAGAAGAGTTTGCTGTATTTCCTGGCCCACCACAGCAATAGCACAATCATTGCCTTGCAGTCATTTTGCATAGTTGTCTAGAAATGTGATTACCACCTGTAGCTGTAGACATGCCCTAACTTCTTTTGTTGTGGTCCTTCAACCCAGAGATCACTCACAAACTTTAAATAAGCTGCTGACAGGTTCAATCTTATAACTTTTTTTTGTAGAAATACAATAACATCACAGCATTTAGACATTTTTCAAATTACTTCAGTATTGGTTTTCCCCTCAGGTTTTTGTACTGCTGTATGAAGTAATCTAAGGTGCCTCTTCGTCTCTTAAAACACTGTAAATCTCCATTCCTTGGTTCTTGATTTCATACTTTGTATGTTTCAGATTACCTTCTAAGCTAAGAAATCTGAAGGTAATTTTCTTACTGTGTTCACTGGAGCAATTTGAGGTCTTCAGCTTACTGTGTGTGTCTCCATGTGTGCCTGTAGCAGCAAGTTTTCATCATCTAGAGTCCTTTGCTGGGAGGAATGTGACATTGATAGCTTCTTCTCGCTCCCTTCAGGATGTATCTGGGGCTGTTTTTATCCATTTGCTAGCAGACTACTACATCTTGCTCTTTCTTCATTGTCTGCAACTTCACTTTATGTCTGATTTTATAACTTAACATTTTCTTTTACGTATCTTGGATACTATTCCTTTGATCTTTTTGTTCTTCTATCCCTAAAACCAGTTTGTCCATCCCCATGTTTGCATTTCTTTAGCTGACCTTATCTGAGTTGTTTATAGCCATGGGGTCGGAAGTGCCAGACTATGTTGAAGACAGCATGAGTTTTGTCAGGGACATGAAGAATCTTAAACAAGTGTTTCTCTGGACGAAAGCACCTCTCACTCTACCTTATGTTTGCTAAGTGTGAGCTCATGGATTTGATCAGCTTTTCCTGGAACAGCTCAAAAGTCCAATGTGAAAATTTCAAACTAAAAAATCACCTTCCAGTAAGAGTTAGTCAGATACTATATTCTTCACCAACAGCTATTCCTGCAGAGCTCCTTTGATAGTTATGTTTTAAGAGATTTCCTGTTTCTTCTGTGAAAGTCTGTCCTGCAAAAGCTAATACTCTCATTTTGTAGAACAGGTTTAATATCTTTATTCCAGCTAGGTATCTGGTCCGCATTTTCATTGAAAACTAACTACTTAACAGTACATGAAAACTGTTAATTCTGAAGGGCTGGCTAGCCTCACACCTCTTGACCCTAGGAGGGTCAAAATAAGCTGGGCACAGCAACATATAACTTTTTTTTTTTCACAGTACTGTCATACTAACAGATAGAATGAATGATGTCGAAAACAGAGAAAAGGATTATCATTAGCAAAAGATTTGGATACATACAGATAGGGAATAGATTAACAATTCTGCAGTCAGTCTCTGCTGACATATAACTTCCCCTGATAAACTTTAGGAACAAGCATTGTTAGATGTAATAAATTTATCATACAGAATGTCATGCTTTGACTATAATTATTCAAGTGCCTAGGATACATCTGATAAGTTTAACTGGTGTCTCTATTAAAAAGAGGATTTCTAGTATTGGTGACATGATAAAGCAACAGTGTTGAGAAATGGTGTGGTGAATCTTGCCTGACAAATTACAATAAAATTATTATAATTTGTAAAATAATAAATAATAACAAAATCAATTTCTGGACACTGAAAGAAGGTACATGATGCATTAGTTAGGTCACTGAATTGAAAGAAAATAAACATTGATGTTCATGTGTGCTTTCAGGTTATTTTTTTAGATTTTCTTTAGTTTTATATCTCTAGTTTATAATACTTGGCTAACATGAGAAACAAACATTAACATTTTTATGATTCTAGCATATGTTTCCTGGCTGTGTCCTAAGCTTTGCACTTCTGTTGCCTTTCCTTATAGACCTCAGAATCTTCTATCCCAAAATTATTAGAGTTCTTCTGATTGTCTCTAGCTTGGTATTTACAATACTCTCCTGGAAAAGAAAGATGGATGGACTTGAATCTCTTTAAGTAAGGAATAAGCCTAAACCAGCTCTCCTGTTACTTTGGAGAGTGATCTGGTTTTCAGACAGTTATAGAAAATTGAGTTCCACTTCCCACTACTCCTCTGGTTAATTCTCAGAAGAAAAGGATGGGTGACCCGATCTTTTGTAGGTGACCCAACTATTTGTAATGCACTGTAAACATGGGAGAGAGAATTCCAGAGACATACTTTACTCTAATATTGCCTATCAATTGGCTGAGACCTATGTCAATCCCAGCTTCACTACTACTACTACTACTACTACTACTACTACTACTACTACTATTCAGTTATCAAGGAAAAAAATAATTTATCTAAATGGTGTTGACTGCCTCATCTGTCATAGGTATTGTAACACTGAGTGCTGCAATTATTACTAGTCTGTGAATATGGACTTTATGGGCTGCATTGTGGAGCAGAACAATTCAAATTTGTTTCTTCTTTTTAATATGTTCCACAAAGAATAACTCATACAGCTCAGTTATAGATGATAAATTTTTCAATGCCATGCAAAAATTTGTTTTCATTACACAGTATATATGAGCAGTAATTTCAAGAGTCTTTTTTTTCCTCTGTTGATGAAGAAATGGAAACAGTTTTATTTCAGATCTTGCCAGGATGAATTCTGATTTATGTTCTGAAATATAAATAAATATATTACTTTTGCCTTCTAAGTTAAGTTAGATAAGATATTCCAAAAATGTCAATTAGAGAAAAAATATTTGATCTTCTCATGGATGTTTGTTATAGTCTATTATTTGCCTCATTCTGAGCTTGTTATTTGATGTTCTTAATCAACATTAACTTCAATTTCCACTTGAACTTTAATTGTCTACAGTTATCTTTGTTGAGAAAATTTAGTTCCACAAGTAAGTATTCATGATAATTGAATAAATCTTCAGTATCAAAGCAGTGGAAGTAGAAAATAATTTTATAGTAGCTTATCTCTCAGTTGTTATATATCTCACCTTGAAATAATGGTTACTGGTCTCTATCAGGATCTTGCTACCAGGCTAAACATAATACAGAAGTGATAGTCTATATTCTTACAGCACAATATTTTTCTTTTATAGTTTGAAATAGATGGTTTCAGGTTCTCATTAACTCTAATATTTTTTGTATTGAAAACTAAGAATAGTTGAAACCCGTATGCTTTCCAGCACTGAAGAAAAGCAGCAAGAAAACTAGAAAGGACTCTATCCTACAGTATGCAGCTCTTCTAAAAACATCCTCCTGGTTTTTTGGGGGGAGCATGATTTCCACCAGCTGTAGTTAAGCTAAGAGTTAAATAATGACCATTATAGGAAGACTTTGCCACTCACGTCCATTGAAGAGAGAGGGTGAAGTAATCATTGCTTGGCAGTGTACAGCTGTGGCTTCCAGGCCATATGTATAAAGATGCGACAGAGTCTAGTTCTAAATGAGATATTTGGATTTCATTGCACATGACAAATATTGCATATGGAGCTTTCAGTTAATTTTCTCCTTTAAATATCAGTCTTGCTTTAAAGCTTTGGACAGAAATTTTCCTTCTCCCATTACATAAATAGTTCTACTGAACCAGAAATAAAAAGATCAATATTTAACCCTATTGCATCTGCTTTCTTACAAACTATTTCCAACTACCATGAAGTTGCAGCTTTCTTTTAACTTATCACACTGAAAAAAATAGGAAATTATATATAAAGGGAAGAAAAATTGCAATTTCTTGATTACTTCCATAAAAATCAGTGTGAGTAATGAGATGAGTGTTTGCAAGACATTTTTAATTGTTAATCATATATCGGACATGTTTTTTTATTTCTACTGTGTTTGTGATATGACAGAGAATCCTGGCCTCTGCTAATCCAGGACTTGAAGTGACAGCAATGCATTCTCCTCTCAGATTTTGCAACTCAGCTCTAGAGGAAATGAAGTCACATTGTCAAGTGAGCAAACTGTTAGCACAACAATTGCCTTTTAAAAAGTGTTATATTCCCATTTTTCACTTTTTAACCAAATATTTTGTGAAAATATCTTATGAATGTGTAAACTCTAGCAGTAAGTGGAGCTAAGTCATTTCTTTTGTAATAATGAATGCCATTATATAGAATACAGGGGGGAGAACAGAAGGGGGTTTGTAATAATAAAAATAAACCAAAATGTATTATATATATACTTATTGTGCCATGACACAAGGATATTTGGTGTCAGAACATTTAAAAGTCTGAAATCATGTTTGAATAAAGTAGCTAATTTGTTTTAATTAACGTTTCTGAGGTAAGCTTCCAGGAAAAACAAATGCAGAGTTTAGTGAATAAGAAAATGTTTTCTGAGTTTTTATGTATTCATCCATTTTTTCTGTTATATGATAATTGGTGATCATTCTCCTTAAATAAAATGATACTAATAGTGATGCATCATAAAAGTGATTTTAAAAAAAAAAACACAAAATTTTTATTTTTTTTATGTTTCCTTTTTTTTTTTTTTCCTGAACAACTGGTCAGAATTCAGACTAAAACTTATGTAGACCTGCTACTTGATCATCTGTGCCTCATGTACACATGTGTAGTCCAGACTGTAGCCCAGACATCCAACTTCAACAACAAGCTAGCATTTCTTTTAGCTCCTCAAAATGCAGGATTTCTGAGACCTATAAACCCATTTGAGAACTCTAAATCTATTCAGAAGTCCAGAAGCTATGCCCTTCCCCAAATCTGTCCCCTCTGCTGTCTTATACAAGGAAACCATGGAACAATACATTGTACAGCATCAAAAAATTGTGTCAACCTTTGCTTGGCCTTGCTGCCTTCCTGACTTTAGTGTACGTTGTGGTTATATGGTGCCTGGGCTCCCTGCTAAAGCAGGCAACTATCATTCCACGTTGAGTTTTCACATATTTATCAAAAGTTTACCTGTTTTAACATGCATTTGCCTTGTTCACTTTCCTAGCGTTATGCTTTTTGCTAAGGACTCTCATGGGAGGTGATCCTGGTCTGTAGATGACTGTAACACATGTCCCTTTCACAGCAAAAGCATTTCCATTGATCTATCCTTTCATTAAGGATGAGGAGGATGAGAGGCAGAAGGCAAAACCTCTTAAACACTGTTATTCTGCTCTGAAACATAGCCACTGACATAGCACAGCTTGTATGGTGCATGAAACATCCCCTCAACAATATCTGCAGCTGCTTTCCTATAGCAATTGACAAAGCTCCTGCAGCTTTGTGGCTTCTCTTTCTGTTACTGTGGACAGTTATTAAGCAACACTTAGCTCCAGAGAAGGTGTGCTTCATGTCAGAATCAAGATGCAGAACGAAGATGGCACAGAGAGAGGTTGCAAGCTGAACTCAGTAACTTCCATACCAGCCCTAGTGAGCCAGGCTGTTGGATTATGCTTTCTGCTCACCCACAGTGACTCTTCTTATAGAAAATTAATTTCCTCTTAAATCTGAGTCCTTAGGGATAATACGGGTACAAGACAAACACAGTCTTGCTTAGTTTTGTTTTGTTTTGTTTTTCTCATATAATACCATAATCTGAAATTCTGCTTTTCTGGTAAGTTCAATAGAATGCTTGAGAGATGCGGCTTTGGTTGAAAGGGCGAAGTCATGAAGCAATTGATTGAAAAAGCTTCTTAAAGTGCCAACCTCTTCTTAAAAATGTTACAATAGTGGGAAAGTAGGCATGCTAGAAAATAAACAAGTATTGAACTGCTGGGATGGCATTATACTGTAAAATAGAGACAGGTGAATGAAACATTTAAATAAATTCCTCTCTAACATTATATGAGTGGCAGAACATCTCACATAATTAATTAAATTGCAGCCATCTCAATGATGATATTGCTGGTAATGACTATGGCGAAGAGTATAGGGTATGTATAAACAGATAACATACATTAATGAATGTTAAAAGCTGTGACACGTTACAATGTAATCTAGCTGCTCTTCCTTGAACCTCTTCCGCATTTACTCCATCTTTCTTGTGTATCAATGTTAGAACAGCAATTTTATTTAGGTAACATGAACATTACTTAATTTTAAGACTGATAATTTTTTAAAGTTTTGTTTTTGCTGGCTGGTTTTGCATATATTAAGTTAAAAATTACAGCATTTCTTTCTAAAGGTCAATAGATTTTGTTTTAAATACGTAGAAAAAAATTTATTTTAGTTCCAAATTGTTTATCCAATTGGTCACAAATAATTTTAGTTTCTTGAAATTGCTGAATAAATTTACATTTTTTTTCCCATTCTACTTGCAAGAAAACAGAAAAGTTTATTAAAGTATTTGGCACTGGGAAACTTCATAGAATCATAGAATGGTTTGGGTTGGAAGGAACCTCAAAGATCTTCTAGTTCCAACCCCCCTGCCATGGGCAGGGACA
>VXBL01004895.1:18987-58995 GCA_013400195.1 Aramus guarauna | reverse complement strand
GACCCATGTGCAGGACCTTGCATTTGGCCTTCCTGAACTTCATGAGGGTTGCATGGGCCCACCTCTCAAGCTTGTCAAGGTCCCTCTTGGATGGCATCCCTTTGCTCCAGCATGTTGACTGCACCACACAGCTTGGTTTTGTCGACAAACTTACTGAGAGTGCACTCAATCCCACCGTCTATGTCACCGATAAAGATGTTAAACAGTGCTGGTCCCAATACCAAACCCTGAGGAATGCCAGTCTTCACTGTTCTCCACTTGGAAATTGAGCTGTTGACTGCAACTCTTTGAGTGCGACCATCCAGCCAATTCCTTATCCACTGAGTGGTCCATCCATCAAGTCCATTTCTGTCCAATAATTTCATTAAAATGAACAGGGTCATCATGGATTTTGCAATGTAAGTTCATGTGTTTGTTACTCGATTGTATTTCATAGCAAGTTAGGCCATCTTTAGAACAACTTTTTCCATTTTTTTCCTATATAAAAGAATATACAGAACTGTATAAATATCTGACCTGTACATTCAGCATTTTTTATATTCTTTTAGTGAAGAAACTCTTGGAGGTTGCTTGTTTGTTTTTTTCTTTTAATATAATATGTCTCCATTTGGCTACTATCTACAATTTATTGAATAATTTTTTTTTGATGTTACAATGGTTTAAACCAGATAAATATAAGCCATCAAGTTAGAGCTCCTAATTCCTTTTTGCTCCTTTTAATCTTCCTGCCAAAATGACAATTTGTTTTCTTTTTCACTTTTTTCTAATACTGTAAAACTGCTTGCTTCTACTCTTGCTTTAATTCTCATTCAGTGTCACTGGTTTTTGTTGTCTTCTGATTACACCTTTGTCATCTTCCTTTTCAGGTGTCTCCATGTTCCAATCT
The DNA here is from genome assembly GCA_013400195.1 of Aramus guarauna. Taxonomy (NCBI): domain Eukaryota; kingdom Metazoa; phylum Chordata; class Aves; order Gruiformes; family Aramidae; genus Aramus; species Aramus guarauna. The sequence goes on along the minus strand of VXBL01004895.1, from coordinate 58,109 downwards.
GTGAGTGACCCACTGTAATTTTGTCCCTGGAAGAAACATAAGGAGGATTTTGAAAAACAGGTTGTCAGTCTTTGCAATGACCTAGTTGCTTTCCTGGGTTTTGTGGAAAGGGTATAAAGGGATGCTTTATTGGTTTGGGTAACTTGGCTTAAGGATTCTATTTAGGTGTCAGATGAGGGGTTTTGTCATTTTCCCCTGCATTTTGTTGAGGATATTTTTTTGAAGTAGTTCTAAGCTCAAGTTTGTTCAATTAAAAAATACTCCAGTCCATGTTTAGGGAAAATGTAAGTACAATTACACAAGATCAGTGAATTTTTAGTTCACGTTCCATTACAACAGCAGTCCCTGTTTTTAAATACATTCACCATGACTTTCCAGTTGTATTATTTGTAATTTGTTCCTTTATATTATTGTCTGGTAGCCTATAGCCTATAGCTTTTTTTTTTTTTTTTTTTTTTTGATTTNCTATATCTTTTTTTTTTTTTTTTTTTTTGAGATGTGAACATTCATTGGTACATGGCTATTGCACATGTGCAAGACTGTTCAAATAATGAACAACTTCTAGAGTTGTACTGATTATCTGTATTGATTGTACAGATAACAGCCTACATTTTAGTGATTTTCTTTGAAAATTGAGCTCAGTGACTGAGATAACTTGGAAATGCTATAAAGGCAGAGGGAGATTGTCTGAATAAAAACTTCAGATAATATACAGGTGATATATGTTTTGTAACATTTCATATACTGGCAACATAGAGGAGTGGGAATGCTTTATATTTTTACTATAATCCTCAGAGTAGTATATGACACTGTTATAATACAGAAAGCAGCTATTTCCCTGTAAAATTATAGTATAATCATAGGAATGAAGAATTTTCCAGTGTCTTTGCCCTTAACCTTTATATAGCACATTGGTTTGGATTAGAACAAACACTCTCTGCCATAAGAAACATTTACCAGAAGCTACTAAAACCTCATACACCTATCCAAAAAAAAAACCAAAAAAACCTAATGCAAAAGACATGTTGGCTGTAGCTTTCCAGAAGCACAAGTGTTTATTTGTGCTGTGGTTTGGGTACTCTGTTAGAAATATATTAAACAGGCCCCATCCCCAGAAAATCTGGTTTTCTCACAAATTTTAAAGCTGACCATTCATACTCAAAGTCACTAATGACTTCTGAACATTTTAAACCTAGGAAACTATAACTCTATTCATTGTAGAAAAGTGCCTTTCCTTTTTTTTCTGAACACACAGGATTTAGTTTATGGATGTCAAGTTAGAATGTTCAGAGAGAAATAACATTAATACCATTGTTTGAAAAGTAGGATTTGCCTAAAAAAAATACCTATCCCACTTGTTGTCTCCAGAAATTGTGCTGGAAGACAACTGATATAAAATCTTAAAATACTAAGAAAAATCTCCTTCAGGTCCCTATTTATGCATATTGGGTGAAAGCCAGCACTAAAGGCAATGGAGCTATTATTCCAGGGCTGGATATGGCCCAGATGTCTGTCCCGTTTACACATGTGAGAGCCCATTAAATTTGTGATGCTCACAATGATATAAATGGAGGCCAAAATATTGTTCTTTTTGTGGAACATAACTTGAACTTCATGTAAGAGTTGGCTATTGTATTCATGCAGGGATACATCCTATTCAGACAAGACTTATGCTTGGTCTATGTTAGTACGTTTGAGGAGGAAAACTTATAACTGCTTAATTTCTTTATTAATGTTCTAAGTTTGCAGCCAGATAGATTCATGCACAGGGCATAATGACTGGGTTAAAATCACAAATGCATCAGAGTTATAATATACTCCTCTCTTACAGTGTATGAGACAGAGATACAGAAAGAATTTAGAGGAAAATGAGAGGATGATGAAAAAAGATTATTTTAGCAACACCTTTAATTTTGGTTTACTTGGGGAAATAAGATTGCAAGAATGACAGCCATGTAGAATGAATTCATGTTCATTAAGAGAGGTGAGGGTCAAAGCTTAGGCAGGAATCTGGTAGTGCAGACCATAGTAAAAATTCAGATCCTGGAGCTGCTCGTTTGTAGAACAGTTGAAGTGTTGGATTATTGGTCAAAGAAGAAATCAAGTTGCTGACATTCTGTTTTAGAAATTATAATGGAAACTGCATAATTACAATAACACATGTAGAAAAGCAAAATTAACATTTTTACCACTTCTATCCGCTGATATATAATCGGGGGGGGGGAATCCAGAACCTCTTTGTTCAATCTGCACTCGTTGTACAAACTTTCATTACACATACAATACGAATATATTACTCCTGCCTGCACAGAGTCTACCAAAGTTTGATTTTATCTAAGCAGATTAAATTTAAGTGTCACCTGATAAGGAAAACATCCTCATCTGAAACAAGACCAGTTAGGCTGTAAAGTCTGAATAAAATCCAGAAATAGAATGATATTTCTTCTCCTACCTTTATGAATATAAACTCAAGAAAGATGACAGGTGTCTGTGGTGAAATTTCTTTTAGTGGGAAGTGTTTCTTTGCCATGATATGCTTTTGCTATAAATGGATTTCTGCAAAAAGCCTTTCATGACCCGTTGGAAGTAAATCCCTGTTTTGTTCCTGAAGCTGGAACTGGCAAGATATAGATTGCTGTGGCAGAAGTCCCTAAAAGGACACATCCTCCTATAGTGTAGACAAGACTGATGACCTCTGCTGACTTGCTGGTGGGAGCATCTGCTCTCACATCAGGGGCTCCTCATTACCTGTCCCCACACAGACCAGTAATGATTTTCAGAGGAAAGGAAGCTGAGGACAAAAGTAATCCCCCTGAAATGAAGCCATTATGACTAGATAGTGGTAATAACAGTAGATTCCAAGGAGATTAGAAAGATGAAACTCATTTCTAAATGAGTTGGTCTTTCACTAGAAGTGATATTTGTAGAAAGCATACCTCAGGTTCTTTTAATCTGGAACTGAAGATTTCCCTTTCCTCTCTTCCCCTCTCCCCTTCAGAAATATCCTTCAGGCCAAACAAATACTTTGGCTTGGGGAAAGTTCAAAGATTGCTGAATACTGTAAATAATCATGTTCACGTTGCTTGGGAATCAGTTCAAGACTAATCCTTATCTGACCAAATGCTGCAGTGCCTCCTGGGCATCCTGGTTTCCTCATCCTCATCCTCCCCTTCTCTGCTGTGGCCTCACTGCAGAAACCGGCATGCAGCACAGAAGCTCTGGCAGATGCAGGTAATGTGAGCCATGCTAAAAGAAGTTTCAATTTTCCCTTCAATACTTTTCTGCTAACAAATTACTTTCCAGAGCGATATTCAGCTAACACGTTTGTTTCAGATGGTAGTTTTCTGAACAGTGAGAGACTTGAACACATTTGCAAATGTTTTGTTGAGTCAGAGCAACATCCGTATCTTCTAAGAGCACTCTGAGAATTCTCTCTTATAATTTAAATTTTTATATATAGTAGTATTTTCACAAAAATCTTGGAAGACTGTCATTCATGACATTCTCCTAGTTTAAACTATTTCTGTAGATTGCTATTCACACTGCATCTATACTGTGAGAATATTCTTCTCTACTAAGATATATCTACCACAATTGTTGAAATGCCGATTCTTTGGGGGGGGGGCGGAATATCACATCTGACAATAGTGGTTATTTGTTCTTTTTAAAGAATTATATCTGACTCTGAGTCATTAACTTATATATGGTTCATAACATTTTTTAAGGTTTTTATTGATCTTTAGTAATAAGATTACTTAACAGATGTTTATATGGAAGACAGTAATGGTCTAGTCTGTCAGTATGTACAGTCCCACAGCTGCAAGTATAACTTGGTAAAATGAAGCACTGTTTACTTTTTCTCTTTAACTTATCACTTCTAATGGGATAGAAAGAAACTGAAATCCTGAGTAATGTATTAAAAAAATTATTAAATTGGATATTCGGGTTTTCATTTCATTAGAGGGACATTCCCTATCTTCTTCAAATCAGTCTTACGTTTTCTTCTAGATGCCTAAGAAAACCTGGTTGCTACATGCTGTATTTTGTAGTTGGCACCTATTAAACCTACCATTTTTTTAGACTGCCTTGAGTATATTTGAATCATTAAAGGTTAAATACATGACTCATTGAAGTGGATAACAAGAATTACATCAAATTCAATGACCTTATGAACAGATCTTTTGTGCTGCTATATGAAATGAGACTTGGCTTCTGCCAAGATTTTTCAATAGAAAATACAGTGTAAAAATGTTTTGTTAATTTCATCACATAATATAAATATTTTCTGTTCTGTTCCTCAGCTTGGTTTTCTTTCTATATTTGTGTCAATTTAATTTAATTTTTATACATTGATTTGTAGTCCAAAGGAATGTAAAAAAAATAATCCAAAGGCGGGACTTTGTGTTCCATTTCTTTATCTATGTTCCTCACATATTTTCCTTTTTCTTTGTTGTTATTCTTTCAACCAATTTCTTTTTCAGGTCACAACTAACCCTGAATTAAGACATCAGGTATGGATTATGCACAAAACACTGGTTTGACAGAGTTTAAAAATGTGCATCTGATTTTTTGTTCCTTCCTCTGTTTTCAATATTAAAATTGCTGGTGAAAAAGAGGACTTTAAGTGGATGTTCCATCTAGAAATTTTTATACTGTGATATATTTCTCCTGGACTTAGGTATAATATCTGATTCTGGAGGCCTTTCCTGTAAAACTTAAGTTTGTACTGGAAAATAAATTTGGTTTATGTTTTATTTCAGAAAACATAAAGAACACCCTTCTCCCTGTTCTTTTTCATATAACAAGCAAACACTGATGTTAGAATATTTTAATTTTAAGTTTTTGCAATGGTATGGTATGGTATGCTATGCTATGCTATGCTGTGCTATGCTGTGCTATGCTATGCTGTGCTATGCAATAGCCATTGCATCACTGGAGAAGCCTACTGTTTACAGAGAACATATCATTCAGTGTGGTTTCAGTTTAAATGTGGTTTTAATGCCACACTTGCAAAACAGATCAGGATGAGAATGACTGTGGTTTGAATACAGGTTTTATCCCCAGTGCCTGCAATTACAGAAGCTCCCTGGCCTACACATCTAAAAAAAAGCCCAAATTACCAAGTTAATTGATGTCATTTACCTCTGAGTGTATGTGTGTGCATGTGTGTACATGCACATGCATATACGTATATATGTGCATATATAAATATACACACAACCACATTTTTTAAACTATGTATAACTGCATTCAACAGGATGACATAAAGGTACCACTTCAGGTTTGTTTTCAATAGATTCATTTGGAGACATTTATAGAGTCTACTGTGTCTCTTTCAGCAGACATGTAGAATGCAAAACAAATTCCTCCTGCTTATTTCATTAAGAAATCTTGAATACAACTTCCCTATCTGATTTCATGCTGGCTGTCAATACATTGGTAAACTGATTTTTACATCCGATTGTGGCTTTGAAAGGTGGTGATCGAGAAGTCGCTTACAGATATTTAGATGAGAAATGAAGAACATGTTCTGTGGTTGAACTCCAAGGACAATGAATTTTTGGATTTAGTCTATAGATGAGCATTCACAGGTTGCCCAGAGAGACTGTGAAATCTCCATCCTTGGAGATGTTCAAACCCTGGTTGGATAAGGCCCTGAGCAATCTGCTGTAGCTCACCCTGCTCTGAGCAAGAGGTTTGGACTAGCCAATTTCCAGAGGCTCTTCACACCCCAGCTTCTCTGTTAGTGTGATTCTTTTTTCCCACAACTACCTTTCCTAGTATTCAGAGGAATATTTTACATAAAAGATCACTCTTGCAGAGAAGAATAGAGGAAGGTAATATAAAATAAATAACGTGTTAAGAAATAACGTTTTTTCTAGATTTTTCCACTTCCACTTATTCCTTAATTTTAACAAAACTAAACAATTCATCAGTCTTACATACTTGCAAGCTATTTTTCCAGTAGTAATTTACTGTTGTCTATTACATAATTTATTCAGTTTATATTAATATGAACACTTTCATTATTCGGTATAACACGAATTCCAAAGCAACTTACTTGAAGCAACAAGGACTCTAGAGAAATGCTGCAAAAATAAATATCGTCATTTGCTATCAGTTCCTATATGTCTTCAAAGGTCCCCTTTTTCAGGAATAAAACCTTCACTCTTGGTTTATAACACAGTCAAATATCTTACATTTTGAGTTTCTGTTTTCTTAATACATTAAACAGAAATATGGATATCAAAAGACTTCTGGTTTTGTCTGATAGTAATATAAAAAAAAAGAATATGCTATATTAAGGAATTATGACAGTTTTAAATGCAGTCTGTCTGAAAAGATTGTATTATTAATGAAAGGCATTTGACTTATAAAGGCAAAAGCTTTTATATAATTATTATAATTTATTCAGAAGATAATTCTAATTGAACAGTCAGTTTCCAAAATAAATTGATGTCACAAAATAAATTGATGTACATTTACGTTTCATGACTCAGCAACTACAGATTTACAAAATTATCAAGTATGATATGATGTGCTGAAAAATAAAATGGTTTGCCAGTTTGCAGAAGATACATGTTGTAAAGGGTATTTCTACTGCTCTATCATAAATCCGTTGGTTGATATATTAATGTGCCAAATTTCCTGGCAGTTTGGTAGTCCTGGAGATAGATGTATACTGTGTTTACACAGATAGCAAATATAGGATTAAACAAAGGAGAGTACTAGTGATGAAAAAAAACCATGCTAACAATTTATAAGATAGTTATAAAAAAAAAATCTTAAAATAAGTGTATTTTATTATAACGCTATAATTCTTGGTGATTTTACATTAAAATAAAAAAGATATTAGGTAAGTTCACATGAAAATTTCCCTGTAAGATTAAAAGGAAATCTATAAAGTTTTAATTTAAATTTGGGTTATCCTAACACTCTATAGATTTTTTTTTTTGGGGGGGGGGGACGGGGACGGGACTGCTTTGTATGATTTAGAGAAGAGTTTCTCCTTATCTTATATACTAATGAAAATTTGGCCAAAAAATCACCTATACTTTCTAGTAACACAGTTGTTGCACTACACTGTCATGCCTGAAATTGTCATTTTCAATTTCAATTTACTATTTCTGGTCTGAGCCCAGGAGATCCAGAACTAGTGGTGGACTTCAAATTCCAGTTCTGCTACTTCTGCCCTGGACTGCTAGCTCTCCTCCTCTGTGCACTTTATTTTTTATATTGTCAGAGCAAAGGGTGCAACACTGTCATCCTCTGTGAAGTAATTGCACAAAAACATTGAAAAGAGCTACAAGAAGGACAGGTGCCATTATTATTTACAAAGCTGGACTATACTCAGAGTTTTTACTTTGGCTGTACGTTATTGTCCTATGTGCTTGTGTAAGCATCGAACAGTAACTTGGCTCAGCAGCAGCAGCTCTGCAGGTAGACGCAGTTGTGTCTGAGGCCTCTACACTTACACTACATGGTGCTGGGACTTTTACTTTCAGATTTAGCCCAATCCCCGGACTGAGCATCTCCACTAATCATGTGTTTCAAACCCATTGAAAACTGCCCCTTAGCTTGCACACTTATACGCCCAGCAGTCATGAAGCACGTGCCGTGCACTTGGATATAGCCAGAGGAGAGCTGCTGGCTTAGTTTCCTCCGAAGGAGCCCTAAAAACCAGAGCTGCTGAGCAAACTAGTGAATGGAAAGTAGGAATAATTGGGATTTTTTTTTTTATTTTTAAATCAAAAATACTTATGGAAGCAAAGTGTACATGACATCCATCATCTTATCTGAATACTGTTGGAGAGCACCAATAACTGGTTAATAGATCCATGGCTGAAACATTACGAGCAGTACAATCAGGAGTTTTTTTCAGTAGTATAATTATGAGTTAGCTGTTAATAGTCTGGGGTTTGTGAACAGATTTAAAAATGCCTTCCATTAGTTTTAGATGCATGTAGTGATTCTTTTCATCATATGAGTTAGAATGTTACTGTGATGGTATTTTATTTTTCAAAGGAAAATCATGGCTTGGAGCTATTTATAAAGAAAATAAACAAGTTAAGGAAGAGCCATAAAACAGTGGAACATCAAGAAAACATTTTATTGTGGAGATTTGTTTACATCAAACTTTGATCACTTACATAAAAGACAAGTGAAAAGGTGCAGATGAAGAAAGGATGAGCTAGAATGCTAGACATTCCCAGAGTGAATATATTTTCTGACTATGTTCTGCTGGAATTATACTTCAGTGTCTTTAGATTTCCCATTTCACTTGTCTGAACTTTATTAGAACTATTTCTTGTGATATTTCAAACACATCAAACCCCTCCAAAATATACGAAATCTTACAGCAGAGCTTTCTAACATAAGACACTGAAAGGGCTGAGATTGTTATTTAGGTAAGTGGAGAGGAGGTGTGCTTTGCTAATAATGCTTTGGCTGCCACGAGAACCCCACCAAAGGGATCTGTGCTTCCAAATCCGATACTGATTACTTGTGTAATTTTGGGTAAATCATTTCATCTGTTGAGGAGCTACCATTTTCACTTCCTCATTTCTGCCACTTTATTTCCAGGTATTTTTTAATAAATGATGTAGAAGCATGAAGCCAGTTTAAAAACAAACAAAACCAAATGCCCCAAAAGAAAAAAAAAAAACCCACAATATTTGAATATCTGTTTTAAAAAATCTTTTCAATCTGTAATTGTAGACTAATATAGCCTATACTTTCATAGAATCATAGAATGGTTTGGGTTGGAAGGGACTTCAAAGATCATCTAGTTCCACCACCCCCTGCCATGGGCAAGGACAAGTTCCACTAGACCAGGTTGTCAAAAGCCCCGTCCAACCTGGTCTTAAACACTTCCAGGGAGGGGGCAGCCACAACCTCTCTGGGCAACCTGTTCCAGGGCCTCACCACTCTCACAGTGAAGAATTTCTTTCTAACATCTAATCTAAATCTACCCTCCTTCAGTTTAAACCCATTACCCCTTGTCCTGTCACTACACTCCCTGATAAACAGTTCCTTTCCATCTATCCTGTAGGCCCCCTTCAGGTANCGTGGCTCTGGGCCATCTGTTGCTGGAACTGGCATAAACCTGGTGGGATGGGATGGATTTAGGTGTCCCTCCCACAGCAACTTTAGTTTAAAGCCCTCTTCACCAGCTTGGCAAGCCCATGAGTGAAATGCTCTTCCCTTTCTCTGACTGATGGGCCCCATCAGCCCCCAGTAGACCAACTTTCTCAAAGTGAATCCCATGGTCTAGGTAGCTGGACCCCTGGTTGCAGCACTAGTCCTGTAACCATGTGTTGACTTACCATATTCAACTGGCCCTTTCAAACCCCTTCCCTTTTTTGGGAGAACTGATGAAAGAACTACCTGCACTCCAGAGTCCCTTATCGCTGCTCCCAGGGCTCTGTAATCCTTCTTGATGCTCCTCAGACTGCTCCTGCCTGTGTCACTGGTTGTCACGTGAAACTACAGCAGCAGGTAATAGTCAGTGGACTGTACAAGGCTTGGAGGTCTCTGGGTGACATCCCTGATCCAAGCCCCCAGTAAGCAGCACACCTCTCTAGAAAGTGTGTTAGGTCAGCACATGGGTGCCTCTGTATCTCCCAGAAGAGAGTCACCTATTCCTATCACCTGTTGCCTTTTCTTAGTTGCGCTGGTTGTTATAAAGGGAGCAGATCAGGCTGCCTTACTCAGCTTCAGTGTCTCTCCTGATGTAGAGGGTATTTCCTCTTCAAAATGCATAACCTGCATAACCTGTCATTAATAATTTTTGTGAAATTAAGCTTCTTTCATGTAACAAAACCTTAAAAAGGATATTATATTAGCTGTTTGATTGTGGTGCTCTTAGAAATTTCTTGAAAGTTTTCATTTACTTAGTCAGTAGGAATAATTATATAATATTGTAATAAAAAACAACATAAAACTTTCTCTCTAAACCAAATTGTATCAGGCTGCACAGCAGTCTCCAAAGATCTATAAAGAAATCCTTGTTTGGACTATTTCAAAGCTCACAAGCCATCAAACACAAAATCACTTAGAGAATATCTTTCATTCGTGTTGGATTGGACCATTACTACAGTATTACTAAGCGGAATCTCTCTTACTTGTTTTTGTCTAGAAAATAGAGATATAACAGGATACTAGGAACAATTTCCTCGGTATAAATATCTACTTCTGTAAGCAATGGAATTAATGAAGCCTGCTATCCCTATCTTCTTGTACGGGAAGACTGAATGTTCAGATTGATTTTTCTATAGTTTTCTCTGTGTACATTCTCTGATATCTAACAAGGCAAAAGTTCGCGCTGTTGCTTTTACATCTCTGAAGGCACCTGGAAAAGCCAGTCTCAAAACCTTTCTCTGAAACATCCTGCCACTCTTGTTCATTCCATTTGCAGGAATCTACCTCCCTCTGGTCTCTCTTTCTGTGTAATGTTTGGCTGATATACGCCAATGGACTCAAAAGCTGTTAGACAGATTTCGTAAAGCTCATTTCCATAGACAGACTAAGAATGAATGAATCTTTTCACAAAGCAGTAGAAATGGCAGTAGAAATTATGTGCTTCTGTTGAAAAACTTACTGTATACAATCAGATGGCAATAGGGAAACAATAACTGAAAAGAAAGCAAAACCCAAACCGGTTACAGCTATGTAAGCTTTTCTCTATATTGGAGTATTTTAAATATGAGGCAAGCTGGTATTAGGCAAATATTTCTGGTTTTGAGCAGCAACTGTTTATTTTATATTGCATATTCTACTATGTTCTTCTTTGCCATACTTGCAAACTGTTTTCATCCAGGGAGTCTCAGATTTTGCTATACACAGATAATCTTGGAGAGCATCGTAATCTCAGTCAGATGTATTGGTGAATGGCTTTGCACAGATACCTAATGAAATGGGAAGAGTGACTTCTGGAAATAAAGACAATAAAGATATTTTGCAGTTCATTTATCTTTTTGTGGTCACACAAGATTGAGGAATTGCTTGCTGTAACATAAGCACAAATATGTCTGTAACTGTCTTTGCACTTATCTTTTACAAGACACATCAATAAGCAAGAAATAATTTTTGTAGAGATTCAGTGTATGCAGAATCCCCCACACCCTCAAACTGCATTTGGAAAGTGATAAAGCACAATTACTGAGTCACTGTGGGATAGAGTACTACTGTTAGTTGCTGTATAAAGCAGTAGATGTAAAATGTTTCCAACAGTAATTGAATGTAATTTTACTCTGTAGTACATATGGGTCTTTATAGCTCTTCCTAAATAAATTCTCTGGGTGAGTTCATCAGAAGAAGAAAACAATATTGCCCAGCAGGGTAATTAGAAGGAGACTGAAGGGGTCCATAAGGTTGCATAAATGTTATTCTTATCATGTTGCCAATTTGAGGGCTGCTGCTAAAGCAGCCCAGATGGTTTTCTCACTTGCTTCCAGTTCATCTGAAGGACCTAGAAGCAGAGAAATCTAAACTGTGCTGTGTTGTCCCATATCCTGAAACAGGAGAGAATGCGACAAAAAGACCACTATATCACATGAAAGTTCTCCCGAAGAAGTATGCTTCTTTTGAAACACATTTCTTAGTGTATTTCTAATTAGATTTTTTCCAACATGAGTGCAAAAGGACTGCAGCACATGGGAGAATCTGCCTATATGGTAAGCATTCTGGTGCACCTAGCGTGATATTTCAGAAAAAACAGCAAAATTCACAGCACCACTTGATGATGATGTCATTTATCTGCCTGCAAATACCAGCTGTTTTGCATAATGTTTGTACTGAGTAGGTGTAAGCCGAGCATGTGTCAAATTATAATAGAAAGACTAAGACAGTGTATATGGAGAATGAAGGGGCAGGTTTGGATGTGGGAGGCACCGGAAGGGACAGGGGTCTCAGCACATCTTGCATCACTGGCACCCACATTAGCAGGTCGTCAAGATCCCAGCCCATCTACCTGCACTTTCACAGGGTCTCAAGACAAAGAGCGGTGAACAATCCCCGATGATTCACAGAGGTGGGACACAATGGAGACACAGGTCACTGTCAGCTCCAAGAGGGTCCAAAAAGGCATACCTGAAACCTGCACGTGGTTGCCAGCCTAAGAACAGCCTGGGGAGGTGAAGAGAATTTGGCAACTGACTTCACTTGTCCTCAAGGGCATTGTGAAGGACCTAATAGCTGGACACAAGCATTGCAGAACCCAGTGGCTGGCTGCACACCTGAACACCCACCCCTACCCTGGTGCCTGACAGCTGGACGGACTTACTGAACACCATATTTTTCTGGTGCTTGTGACTGTGAGAGAGCGAAGAGCAAAATCTGTTTTATTTTCATTTTTACTTTAAATAAAAAACATCTTCCCCTCCTATAAGATCCCACGTGGGTACTGGCTGCATTGCGGATCCGATGCTGGAGCCGCATGTACCACAAGCACACTTCCTCGCTTTACCTGCATTCGTCTCTTTTCCTGAGAGATGCTCTGTAACTATGACCAGAAACTCCTGGTGGTAACAATTACGGTCACAACTCAGTTCACCTACTCTGGACCCCTGGCATTAGAAGTAAAGTTACCAGCTGTGGCTACTTCCCAGTCATGGTCTGCGACCATAATGGATAAGGTTTACTGGGAAAAAAACACATGAGAAAATACATTTTATTTCTCTTGGGAGCTGTAGCACTTTCATTCAGCTTGTGTGTATACAGCCAGTTTTATTTTAAGAAGGTTAAATGTGACTAACCAAATGAATGTCTTTTCAGAAGTTACTTAGTTTACACCAATTTCTTTTATATTTGTGTTCTGTTTTTACATTGTTTTCTACCCATACACAGAATCAATGGCCTATCTGAATTCTTTCCAGTAAAATTTAATAATCATCTAAACTTCAATAGGCATTGCAGTTTTTCACATTCAAGTTAAGCTAAACTTAGCAATCACCTACATAGTACTTCTTTATTTTTAGAAAACAAACAATCTATTACTTGTTGCTTATGATGAATTTAAACTATCATGGACTGGCATTTTCTAGGCATTCTGGAAATTATCCCTCCAACTGATTGGAAACCTCCATCCCTTGGTTGAAAACCACGATTGTTATCTTTCAGCTTTGAATGAAACATTCAGGAAGTGTTTATTGTTCATGTTAATCCATGCTGTAGCTGACTCTGCTGTTTCTATCATCAAACCCTGTTAACAAATAATGCCATTGTCTGAAAAAAAATAAAAGATAAAGCATCTCTTGTTATCTCGTGTCCCTCTCTAATAAATGGCAATAAAGTCATTATCCCATGCAAAGCTATGGATCAGTTTAACAAGCAAGTTCTATTGAAACTGCTGATTATATTTGTTGTAAGGGCATTGGTCATCTGTTTTTTTCTGTAAACAAGTATATAACTCCAGCTACTGTGCCTGTCAAGGTTGACTGTCCTTTTTCTGAAATAAAAAGAGAGGATTTTTATTTTTTATATGTCTGAAACAGAAAAAAAAAACAAAGAAAAATTTTTATCATAATTTTTTATGAAGAGGTGAGATTCAGGGTAATGGATAGTATGATATTGAGTTCACTTTCAGTACTTTGGGATACAAAACTGATGTGGGGGGAGAAGGCAAGGATGTCACAGTGTGGTTCAGATTTTGTTCTAAGCCCTCTAGCTCTCTTGTACCGAGCTTTCCGATTTTCTCTGCACAGATCGAACCATAGAATAGCCCAGTGTTAAATGTCTTTGCCCATTTTTGATTACTGTGTCCTTTCAGTATGTATCCTTCTCTGTGCAGTGACCATATGGTCTTCTTTCTGTGATTCCTTGGCAGCGCACCACGTAGGATTGCCAGATACAATGTGCGATGTCCAATTCTGTACGGTCAAATTCCACACCAAATTCTACACTCCACTCGCTATTTTTTGCAGCAGCTCTTCCATATGCCTGCACAGCTATTCTTCACACAAAGGTATATCACAGGCACTCTGCTGGTCTACGTATGAACAAAGTGACTCTACATCCCATCACAATGTATCTAACGCTCGCTGCTGTGCATTTGTCAAAGTGTATGCGCATGATCCCTTTCTCCATGTTTCAATGCTAAGATTTCAGCAATGAATATAAATGTGTAATACATATAAATTTATAACCATGTGCATAAAAATGTATTTACGTATGTTTTCTCAGTTTCACTGAAACAGAAGTGACTATTTCCAATCAGACTGAAAATTCAGAAGACTGGGAGTTCTCTTTTTAAACTCCTTCAGTTTAAAATTTCCTCTCCCTTTCCTCAGAACATTTCAGACTGTGAGTGCTCAAGTGGTGGCAAAGGAAGGGAAGGGAACGGAGGACAGCAGATTGCTTCCTGAAAGCTGCAGGGACAAATCAGTGTAAAGGCTCCGAGCGTGCTCCATCCCAGCTATAGTAACAGACCCTGTGTGCACTTGCTGGCTGTCACAAATGGGGGAACGCGAGAGCTCTACCTGTGCCGTGGCACTTCCAACCTTCTGCTGGCGTACGGTGGTGACTCCTGGGAATCAGGTTGTCCTTCTGAGCCCTAGCACTTCTGCCGGGTTGCCAAGTCACCCATGCAGGATAGGAGTCCCGATTAATAGCAGTCAGTGCAGGTTACTGCCTTTCCCAAGTTTGTTCTATACCCTGTGAACTTTTCTGTTTATACAATGGATTTTTAAGATAAAAATCCTTGGCTAGTACTTATGCCTGCAAAGTATTTTGTATCTGTACTAGACTGATACGTGAATAATAACTGAATTTCATTCTTCTTGGTGCTGAGAAAATGTATAAAAGGGTTGCATGTAGGGAAATTAAGGAGACTAAAAAGGGAATGGGAGCTTTAGAAAATGATAGCATGAGTGCTCGTTAGCATAATGTAAAGTAATTCCAAAGCAGATGCTTAGCAAATGCTGGATTTTATGGGATTCATAGCAGAAGTAGTTCTTAAAGACAGATTTGAAGAAAGGTGAGCAAACATAATGATTTTAAAACTCGAACATAAAGCCAGGCTTTAGAAAAATTGCTCGTGGGAGAAATAGGTATGTGGGAATTCATGGCTATTATGGCTGAGATTCTGAGAGCTTTGTGTGAAGGTTAACAGCTTAGTCACAGCGTAAGAGGGACACATCGCTATTTTAGTACTTACAGAAATGCTCCAAATCACATGTTTTGTTAATGGTTTATAAATCTACTCTGATTAACAAAATTTGTTTTGGCACGTTTTTCTTCCTAAAAACATGACACTGCAAAAAAGGCCAGTTTTGACAGTCTTGCTGTTACAACCCTGTCAGGGAGGCTATTAAAGGAAACATTAAAATCATTCTGATGAGGCAATATTTTACCCTTAATATATTGAAAACTCTTGAGATTTTAATGAATGAAAACAGATATCCTCTGACTTTTCATTTTGGTTTGGAGTGTGATTTTCGTTTTTACTCGTTAACTGGTTTTGCTGAACATAAAAATAGAGTTGCAATTACAGAAAATCTATGGTAATATAGCTATATATTCCTTCTGAGATACAGGAGAAATTTTGCTGGCATTGGTGCCTCTAACTAAAGCAAAGGAGATAGTGCTGGCTAGGAGTACACGATCCAGCTCTAACTACGTTAACCCATCCATCTGTGATATGACAGCCATGTTTGCGGAGGCTAATAGGAACCGCTACTCAGCAAGGCTCCTGAGAGTGATCTGACTGCCTTATTAACGCGCCTGGAATGTTTTTTGTAGTACAGGTAGCTCGTACAGGTCACTCTGTACATCACTGCGCTGGGTCATGCAGATGGAGCCCTTGAAAGTGCTTGTCTTGCTGACACAGAAAACTTGCAGACAGAAAAAGTCTGAATGACGTGCTATCTGGTTTCCTTGCACAGCCCCAGGTAGCAACAGAATTCTTTTTTTTATCTGCTTCCCCTTATCAGTTCAGTTTTGCTTGCCTAAATTTTTACCGTCTTGGGCAGGGACAATAGATGTGATGGCACTGCAAAATGGACTAACGTGGGCTGACTCTGCTTAAGAATCAGAAGGAGTTTGAGCACAATGCTGAAAGGACCACCTGAGTGACAGCACGTCAGGGCTCACTTGTCAGCACGCTGCCTGAGGTACCTGCGGAGACAACCGCAGCTGCTCAGAAGACTGTCGCGGTGCCGTGTCATGCAGACGTGTCGTCCTGAGCTGGCAGAGCAGCGTGGAGTGCTTTTGTACTGCGCTCCGCTGTCTGATGTAGACATCCTCCATGTGCCTCGTGCAACGGTACAGCTCTGAACGCAGTGTCACTGCTTTGATAATAATGCATGCCGTTATTATTCTTTCTCTGTTATGACTAAGAAAGCAGATGTGCTTGAGAGACTCTATAAACTTGACAAGGCAGTTAAAAAGAGGAAAACACAAACAAAATAGGAGACCAGAGGAAAGAATGCACAGTGGGGGGGAATAAGGATTTTCAGAGCTTAACATCTTCTAGTTTCAGATCAGGCTACTGCTTGTCACCATGTTCCTTCCTGCACTATTAAACACTCAAGAGTAACATCACATTTTCAGTCTATTCCACAGAGGTTTGAGTCATGCAGCATTTGAAATCAGGTGGTCAAACTCAGTGCCTTGCTGTAGAAAACATCCCAGAGCTCCAGTCATTTGTTTTACTAAGGCAGTTTCAAATTAAATACATTTGAACAAAATCTGCTGCAACTTTCTGGAATGTCAGCACATACAGAAGCCGACAGCTATAGGGTTATCATCTGGGCAACACTCAGTGATAGCTTTCCCTCGCTTTGATGCTAAGGAAATTGGTACATCTCACAGTATGAATTTGTGACTTGAGTTATTAAGACTAAATCCAACTAACCAATGTTAGTTGCGTTACCATAAAGGTAGAGTGCTGGGCTGGCTAGATCTATCAGTGAGGGAGATGGAAGCATAAAGACCTTGTCAAAATGCTTTTTGTTAAGTGATTTACATATATGTTGTAACAGAGAAGGAAAAGGAGATAAAATGCTATGTTGACGTTGTCTTGACTGATCTGCAATCCTAGCAGAGGGGCTCATGTTTCGTATTGCCAGGTAATGTTTTGGGAGGAGATGGGAGACAGGAGTAGCTTCAGTCTTCGTGCTGGTAATTGTGCAATATGAAAACCATATATTGTGCTGTCATCCTACAGAGCTGACACGTGAAAAGCATGTGTCTTGTAGAGCCACAGGAGTCCCATTGTCAGCAAGCAAAGCATGAGATGATAGAAATTCAGAGAAAGATAACTCAGTCTGGCTCTGTCTGAATGTGATTATTTTGGTTTTGCCTATTTCTTGTGAATGATTCTATTTTATATCCCATATATCTGCCCAGTATAATTTCATTTGAGGAGAAGATTTTTTTATATTTTTTTTTCTGTTTTATTAGAAAGAATTAGGATGTTAGAGATTAGATACTGGCTTTTGGAGATTGCACTGAATCAAAAGTCTCTCACTTGTCCGAAGAAGAGAGATGTTTCTTTTTTCTCTTTTAGTTTTTGCAGATTAACTGACTCAATCAGACATTATGCTGGCATACGATCCAACACACATAGGGTGACTGTGGAGTAAGGTGAAAAACGTGCTGGAGGCGTGTGGGCAATAATATTTAGGCAAAGCAAAATAGTACCGAACTAGGATATTTTCTCCATCTGCAATATCCGCCTGTCAGAAACAGACGTGAATGCTTTCTCTTCGCTTTCTGGTTACCCCCAAGAGATACAAGCAGATCAGAAAAGGAAGATTAAGAACTTCACAGACTGTGTACGCTCCAGGGTCTCGTAAAACCCATACGAGTAGCTGAACAGCACGGCATGCCTGGTCCTTGTGCTCCTGGTTGTCCTGGCTGAGGACCTGTCTGGCCCATGCTGCAGCTTCCTTCTCACTCTTGTACTTGAGAGCCCTCTCTAGAGCCCTGGTGGCATGAGAGTGAGGAGGGGGGGGATGGTGGGCTTCTGGGGCCAGGTGGAAGGAGCTGAAAAGCACTCTAGATCGAGATGATTTAGGCCTAGGGTATGGTGGTATGAAGGCACAAGTCCAGATAGGTGGAATGGTGTAGTGTGTTAACACAGAATGATGGGGTAAGTCAGACACTGGAGAAAAATATCTCCTGAGTAGGTTAGAGTGCATGCCAGGTTCCAGTAACTACATGTTGCCTGAGACAGCAGTTCTAAAATGGTCAGCACATCATTCCCACTTACGAATATGAACATGCTTTAAGTCTTATAGCCATTGGATTCACTTTCATATGGCACTGTTTTACCGGGTGTTTTACCTGTGTGTGCATGTGCGTGTGCGTGTTTGCCTGCCCTTGGCACTAGTCGGTGGAGCTGGCTCACCAGGCTTGCTGGAGGCTGCACCGCTCGGCTTCTGGCTGTAGAGCCGGCTGTGCCACCCGCACCTTCCATCACACCCTTGCGGCAGGAGCAGGGCAAGTCACAGTTCCCTGCAAGCTACCATCAGTTGTTTCTCACCAGTCAGAGCACTAACTGTGCTGGACATCAAGTATTTGTCTCATAGAGGTCTCTAAGTTACTTTTTCTTTTTGGGTTTTTTTTCTTAAATCTTGGTCTTTAGTGACAGATCTCTGCTGTGACTCTCATCAGTGATGATTTTGTTACTTTTCCAGCATAAGACAGCAGAGAGGCATATGGGTTTAATTATGTGACCACCACTCAGTATCACAATCATTCTGAATTTTGAAACTGGGGGTGGGAACTAAATGTTTTTGGGAAAGATTAATGTAACTTCCTTTTGTATGTATTCTAAGTTTTTGCAAATCCTGTCTTGAAGTAAAATGCCAAATAACCTCTACAATTATTAATGAATAACTAGTGGTTGTACATATGTGCTTTAATTTGAATGTATCCATTCTGCTTCAAAGGTTGTTTTAAAAAGGCAATGGATACTGAAGGAAAAAAAAAAAGGAAATGAAAAAAGAAGAGCTTGATTTAAAGTATTATGAAAAGGTTGCATATGATCATTAACCAAATGTCTCAGTGTGTGAAACAGATCTTTCCTACAGCAAAACATCTAAATAATTTTTAAAAAATTGCTTTAAGGTAGACAGAAGCACATCTAACAAAACCCCAAAATGTCACCAAAGAAATCCATTTAAAAATCAAATTATTAATAGATGTTTTATAAGTATATTTCGTGCAAAGGGGATTTGTCTGTGCATTTAATATCACCTTATGTAACAGTTTGAAAAAACTATCTGGAAATTCATAGCTTCAACCAGCCTGTTCTGTGTCTTGTATACACAAGTGCTTGTTCTGCAGCAGCATGAAGCTCTCAAAACAAGTGTTGCATGACCGGAATACATTTGAAGGAAGCTGGTCTTTGTGTTGTGCCAGATATATTGGTGGGTAAGAGATAAACATCCCAAGTGTGATTGTAGTAGAGGCATTTTTTTTAAGTTATGCTTTATCTGCAGTGCACTTCCACGAGTAAACAAGTGTCTATCTAGAAAAGCTCAGCTCTCTTTATTAAAATACTTTGTGTAGCACAAACCCATCTTAGATATGAGCAAACCAAAGTAATATGATTTTACAAATACTAATTCACATGTCCTGGTCCTGCCTCTTATACTGTTCAAATCACCAACATTTTGAAGTGCAGATGCAATAGACTGAATAGTGTATCATTTTCTTAATGCTATATTTTGAAAGTTATAACAATAAATATCTCTATTTTATATGAGGGTGGAATAGAAATAAGCTCAATTTCTTTAAGAAAGTGTAACATCTCTCAATTCCTGATCAAAGATCCAGCTCCTTAACAGGAGTTTAACACTATCTCCCAACTGAGTAAAATTACTTTCAAAGATACCATTAAATACAACTAGTAATTTTCAGATTTACCATTAAGTAACACTTTGTAATGTTAAAATGATTTAAATAATGACAGTAGAAGATGAAGCTTTCTTGCTGGATAATGCCTAGAAAAATGTAATAATA
Organism: Aramus guarauna; assembly: GCA_013400195.1. Classification (NCBI taxonomy): domain Eukaryota; kingdom Metazoa; phylum Chordata; class Aves; order Gruiformes; family Aramidae; genus Aramus; species Aramus guarauna. The sequence continues at coordinate 38,141 of VXBL01004895.1, read as the reverse complement.
TTTATACAGAATGTGTATGCTTAATTATATTAATATATCAACAATTATGTAGAAATGTATGATACAAATGCTACAGAATGTCCATTTTAATATGCATGTAATTATTCTTTTTAACAGAAAGTACTGCATGGGGAAAATGTTAAAGTCTATTTGATAAATGTATGTGAGGTGTTGGGGTTTTTTTCCATAATATAACTGATATTTTTTTCCAGTAGTACACCTGCTTATATGGGTTCCATTTGTGCAATATTAATTAAACAATGCACGTGAGCTTGACAGTGGTTAAGATTCAGTGAGAAAGCCCATTGCCTACGCTGCCGACTAACAACGACTTACTGTTCCTTTGCTTTGTCCCCCGCTCTGCATCCATCTGCTTGTCTTACATTTGCTATGCAAATTCTCGCGCAGTGTGTCTGTGCCACAACTCACGTTAGGATTAAGGAACACCTCTGTAGAACTTTCAATGCCTGACAAAAGTGTGTGGGATAGTAACAGAATCCAAGCAGTCTGTCACTCAGAAAGTGTTGTTCAAATATCCCTTTCTGAGTGGAAAGCTCTTTATTTACAGTCTTGCTGAAGCTAAAGAGGAGTTAGTAACTGGTAGTTATGGTAGAAAACATAAACTGCAATCAAACACCAGAATACCATAGTGCTAGGCATTATACAGACACATGATAAATACTGTCCCAGCCCTGAAGACTTTACAGCTAACTAACATGCTCTCTTCCCTACAGCTCTGAAGAAGAAGAATCTATTTGCAAGGGTCTTTCTACAATAGAGAGTCCTTGTTAACTTAAAGATGGCTCTTTCCTTGAAGTGAAAAGATTTATAGTGTATAACCCCCTTAGCGCTCTTACTGGCACAGAGAATGTAGTTCCTCAGGGAAAAAGTAGAAACTTTTATTTTTGCTGTCTTCTTTCATTTTATTTCATAACACTTTTTGTCCTCTTCTTTTGTGTCTCAATTCAGTGGTCAGGATGTGCTATAAGTACATAGATACCAAGGAGGAAACCGGCTTATTCTTTCACTTATGAAGTTATTTTATGTTTGTTTTTTTTTTCATAAAAAGACATGATTTTAAAACTTCAATACTAAAAAAACCCCACCAAACCAAACCAAAACCAAACCAACCAACCAACCAAAACCAACCAACCAAAAACAACCAAAAGAACCAACACTGTGGTTATGTTTCTGCATCTGTACTTTTTGTTTTTGTTAGATACTTGAATTCATATGCACAAAGGGGATGACATATTCTGGCTTTGAAGCGGACACACTGACCAGAGCTGGCTAGCCCAGTTCCCTGAACACGGCAGAGAAGGAGGGAACTCTTAGGGGTGGGTTTCCTAGCAGCCAAGGCAGCAGTTTCATGACACCAAGGAAAGGTGCATAGGGACTGCCTGAGGGAAGGCATGCCTGAAACCCACCTCTCACTGGACTTCTTCTCACCTCCATAGCATCATCAGAGAGTGGCTTGTCCCAACATGAGAAGCTTGTCTTTTTCAGAGACACAAGCTACCTTTTAAAAATCCTACTTGCATTCAGAATGCCAATTTTTCCCCTAAAATGTGTTGATTTAGTGTTGTTCAGTGTTTAAGATAGGGTGATATGACATGGTGCTCCTCTTTAAAGAGTGGCATAGCGCTTATGTAAAATTGGAATTCAAAGATCAACATAATCTACTGCATTTTCTGCCACATTGCCCTGGTTTTTGCCTTATTTTATTCTGTTAAAACATAATTGGTGGGAGACTGTGTGATATCTCATATGTAAAAGGCAAATATTTGCTGTTAACATCCAAAAAAGTTGGGTTGCTGACTTCGGTGCTTTCCTCAGCAAGATAATTAAGCTCATTTCTCTCGCTTCCCAAGCTATGAAAAGAGAAAGGCAATTCCTGTTGCATTGTTTTCTATACAGCTTCAGGGAGCAAGAAGAAAACAAATAAGGAAAGATTTTGTTGCTTTGTTATGAGAAAACTTCCCAGAAAGAAGGAGTTCTAGATTTTGGTCAATGTTCACTTACACAAAATGAATAAATGTGTTGGCTAAAATATATGGTGTGGGAGGTTTTACTGGTGAAATACTTCAATAATATTGGATTATGTATTCCTACTCTCTCTCAGACACTTTTAATGGATTAAATGTGAAATCTTTGTTATACTATGATGGTGAAACAGGCAGATATGATTTCTCCACCCTAAAGAAGACTAATAAACCTGAATCTTGGATAGATATTCTGGTTAGTAAGTCCAATGGAGGTACATTTCTCCGCTGCTTCCTGTAAAAAAGTGATGTATTTTTCTGCTATGCTCTCTCAGCAGTGAAATATTTTAAAATGTGGGGCTCATCTGGATCCTAAAGATCTAAAGATCCTGAAGACTTGAGTGGTGACTGAAACATCATCAGGCATCATCTGTTTGGCTATGTAATCTAATAGGTGTGTGTTGTTGGCATTACATACCAAAAATATCATGTATTTTGTAGGTAATTGATGGATCTAGATGGAAACCTCACAGTTTGGGTTTTAAGGGGGACTTGTAAGCTACAAAACTCATCTCTGTTTATCTGCATGGACAGAAAGCTGATGGCGAGCCCATTCCTCCAGACATGTTAATCTAGAGCAGCAGCCCTCCGGGGCTTACCATGTGAAAAAGCTGAAGGTTTTGGGTAAACAAGCATTCTGTTTCAGCAGTGTGCTTGAGTGAGAAGCCAAGGGAAATAGAGCCAAGACGTCTGTCTCTTGGTGATTGTGCTAGAGAGAACTGCACTCTCTGTACAACCAAAAGTGCTAGTACAATTTATACTGTACCAGGGTAGACCAGCCGTTCTAAATAAATAAATAAATAAATAAATAAATAAATAAATAAATAAATAAATAAATAAAAAGCCTTTGTGAAACAATAGATTTAAGAATTCCCTTTAGCTTTAAACTGACACATGAAATGGGAGATACTTGTTAAAACCTGAGGCACAACTTCTCTGTACTAGTTATCAGTCAATCTGGAAAAGTTATTTGATTTTTCACTTCAGTATCTCAATTTGTACTTGATGCAAAACCAGTTACTCAGAGATTGTATTGGATCACAGAAATCAGTGTTGTGTCCAGCCTGGCAATATTATTGTTTGTGTATGAAGAAATCAGCACAAACCTGTGCACCTTTCTGGGAAAAAATATAGAAATTATAGCAAAATTTCTGTAACTTTAATATTTTTTCACACTCACTGTAGTCTTCATTCAAAAGCATTTTTTTTCAGAAGGGCAACAAGTTAAGTGGAAGTAGTTGAAAAGTACAGGAATTCTTACTCTTGCAGAAAACACAGCACAATTAATTTTCTTATTTTACATGCTTGTCTGGCTAATGTTTTCTAAATAATTAAAGAGTAAGCATAACTTATATTGGTTCTGAAAATGAACATTGATGATCAACATTTCAACATCACCAGAATTTTTTAAAAACGTGTTGTTTTCCCTATGGGACTTCTAGAGATACAAGTTTTATTTGCTACAGACTGCTATTGTCCCACTTAAAACATTCTCAGAGAACAATATTGGGCAATTGGCCCGCTATGAAATGTAACCCAAAGAGTCTAGAGTCTGTTAAAACTGTGCTTTTTTTTTTTTTCCCCCATAAATTGATAAATGCTTTACAATTGAGAATATTTACACATGTGTTGATATAGCCGAAGAGAAACTACTCTCAACAAATATCTAAATGAGTAATTTAGACATACTTGAACTTGATTAAGCTGACAAAGACAGCAAACTTTTCAGGATCTGCAGCCTGTTAAATATCAGAACCTCCCTTTGAGTGTACTTCCTGCATAGCTATGGACAGTATTATCATGATACACAAAGTGAGATTAAACCAAGAAACACACAAACATTTTACAACAGAATAGTTAGTTCTGTGCATCTCAACCAGCTTAGGGTGCAGTTTTTCCCTGGATCTCAGTATTGCCAAGTACATTAAAAGCCAGCTGAATGAAAATAAGTAAAGGTTAAAGCAATGGTGGGAATTAAAAGCTTATTTGGTCTCAAATATCTAATTCTTTTAATGCAGATGCATGTAGCAAATTTATCAATAACACTGGAAGCTTGGGGGTGGAAAAGCCAAAGCAAATGAATGAGGTCAAAAGTAAAGTAACCTGTAAACTCACAATTCTGAAAAAAATTACCATCAAAAGCTAAAAACAAAGGAAAAGAGCTAAAAAACCCTAAAAAGAAAAAAAAAAAAAAGACTAACACAGTTCATCCTACAACTGTAGAATAAAGAACAGGATGACAATGTGTTTAATTTCAAGAAAAAATTACATTACAGTTGATTTTTTCTGTCCTATTATGGCACATGCATTTTAACTATGCAGGAAATCCGGAGAAGAACTGATGGTATGTGTATATGACAGAGGTGTTGACTGATGAGGAAAGGTTACAGAAGTAAGTATGTGTATCTATGGTAGGTGATGATGAGAGACGAGAAGGTAAAAGAACAAATATCATCTGAACGGTGTCAAGAGCAAAAAAGAAAAGTCTTATTTATATTATAGCGCAAGAATAACAATATTAAATGCAATATAGAGAATTAATAAAATGTGATCTAATCATTAAGAATCTTAATTTCAAAATAATAACACTTAAATGGAATAAAGTCTTACTCCTTTGCAAATTATTATCATGTTAATGATTATTACGGTCCAGAAATAAAAACTTGGCTCCCCTAAAAGCACTGGCATAGAGTCTATTGGCTTGACTGGAATCAAGCATTTACGCCAGTTTTTCACTGACAGCGTTGTGTTCTAGAGGTAGACCTTAGTTTCTGTAACTAGGATCTGTGCTGCAGGTACTAGTAATTGCTGTGTCTGTAAAAGCTGCTAATAAAATATCTGGTTTAGCCAAGATAAGCCTAGTGAAGTCAATGGAATGACTCTGAATGCACGCTCATGAAAATTACACTAAGATTTAGTCCTTAGTTGCTTCTTCTCTTGCATACGTTTCAGAAAATTCCACAGTGAGGCCAAATGGTGCCTTGGAGTTGAGAAAACCATAAAATCCCAAAGCTTCCTGGAACAGTAAGTTCACGATCAACCTTTTTATGGGAGGCATCCAGCATATGGATAACAGCATGGGGCTTCCAGCAACAGCTTTGAGTGAGACTCATTATGCTGGGTTAATGCTTACTTACTAACAAGTATACATGTCCCATGGAAGACATTTTCCTGCCCTGGCACATCACAGATTGCTTATGACTGTAGTTAGTGAGAGACAATGTTCACTACCTGGTTATTCTCTTTCATATTTACGCTTTGATCATATTTCATCATACCTAATGTGGGACACTGCATCTAGAGAATGCTCCTTTCCTCCAGTATTCTGCTGTTTCATTATGAATATGAATCTAAAAGTCTCACTCTGTGTTTATGTGAACAGGGTGGCAGAAGCAAGAAACCCGCAGAACAAGATCGGTATTACTACAACTCACTGAAGGCACCACTCAGGCTCTGGTCTGAAGAAATCAGAGCAAGATTTTTACTGCAAGGCTATAAGGTCTGTAATGCCAAACAACATTGTGACTTTGCCATGCTGCTTGCCAGGTGTTTTAAGTGAACCTAAACCAGCCTCTCAGGCTGAGTATACACTCCAGACAATAAATTAATTCATTTAGAGTAGTATGCTTTTGTGAGTAGTACCTGAGTCTGTCTGCTTTTCAATTTATTTTATTCAAATTAGTTCAGAGTTATACCCACTGCATTGCTGAATACACTTGTCTTAAACAGAAAATGTGTTTTGTGTTTTTCCATGTCGGTAGAAACCTTGGTTATTCACTGCCCAACATTCAGTGAATAAAAGGTGGACAAAAGAAAACATGCAGTAGGTTCAAAGAAAGGTGTCTTCCTACCCTCTGCAGCAGACTGAATCTCTGAGATGCTAACAACCCATCAACCACAATGTGCCTGCAGGAATGGAGAAGGCATCCTGTGCTACAGTCGTCTCAGGGCTAGGTAATATTTAATTCATTCAATACCATTACATTCCTCTTAGAGTCCATTATGAGAAATGAGAAGTTGCTTTGTAAAAAAGGACAAAGTTATATTTGCAGAACACATTTATTTTTTAGCCTTGCAATATCTTTCTTATACTCTGAACTGTAAAAGAGTATGTTCACTATTCTATCTCCCTGACTGTTGAAACATATTTTTTAAGTAGAGGGGATGGCAGAAAATGCACAGGAATACAAGACTGTCTTCTGCAAAGCACAGAGCTAAGTAATATTTACTCAAGGCTGAGTAATATTTACTCAAGTCTGAGTGGCAGTTGTGCTCCTTTGCATTAGTGTTATTGCAATGGTGAAAAGTGGAATTATTTGACTCAGGGACTGTAGTTGGATATATATCACCAACATGAGTTAGATAAAGGAACTTCACGATGCTTCTCCTGCATGCATCAAAAGAGGTTTTGATAATAGGCAATAAAAAGAAACAAATAACTAGTTTTCTTCAAATGTCTTTTCTAATTTTTTAAAAAAGAGACTAAACCAAAACAAAGACAACCTAATTTAAGTCCATAAAAGAAAATGTGTGATTGGTTAATCTGCTGTTATAAATGAATCACCAAAGGTATTCATGTGCGGAAAGTCAGGCCAAGATCTTAAATTTTTCGTGTTTGTTTCATATTAGCCACTAATTAAATACTTTGTTATTATTTATGTGACATTATTCCCTGCAGAACACTTCTTCCATACCTCATTACACTGGTTATCCACTGCAACAGTGAGACCAGTGGAGTAAAACTCGTACAGTTTCCTTAAATATTGATTTCAAACAACATAAATTGAAGACAACCAAGCAGACCCTGACTCTTTTTGTTTCTCATAGCTTTTTATTTTTTGGTAAAGACAATAAACACTAAATATTTTGATCTTACATCATGCAAAAGCCTAGCAATTTTTGAGATCTTTTACCTTTAAGAAAAAACAAAAGCAATCAAGCAATTACAGCTGACTTGACTGTGTTTAAGTATTTTAGAAGTTAGAATGACTTTACGTTAAGAGTTAGACCAGGAATACAAAAACTATGTCCAGTGTTTGTCTTTGCTAGAGCATTTTTATTTTACTTCGGACAGGTTGCTTGATCTTTACGTACTTTATTTCCTAATATGTAAAGCAAGGATAATAGTGTTTCCTTTCTTGCACTCTTTCACTGCTTTACTTATTTAGAGCACAGTACTCTGGGGCTGAGGAATGTCACTTGCTATTTACAGAGTGCTTCGCTAATGGAGCATTAGTGACTTTAAAATATTTTTAGTTTTTGCTTGCTGGTTCTCCAAATGCCAAGCTTCTATCCACAGAAACATTGCCATCCGTTGCGACTGCAAAGTGCAGATTGCTTTCTGCAAACTCATTCCTACAAACGTTCTCTGCCTTTGTCTGGGGCAACTTCAAAGCTGGCCGGAGCTCCCCTTACAAATGACTTTGTGTTGTCTGCTTGGTGCAATCACCACGAGGACAAATGGAACTTGTGGAGGTTCTAAACATATACCCAAGGCAGCTAAATACCTTTTGAAGTGTGCTTAAAACAAAACACTGGGGACATCTGAGCTTTATCCGGGGACAACTCGGTGCGGAAGGGTAGCTATTTTAGCTCGGAACCTGCCATGGGAATAGTTCCATGCCGCAGTGCAAACACTGCCATAGGATCTTCCAGCTATTAACGTTTTGGTTTTTAAATACAAGCCTCTGCCTAAAGCTGTAGGAAATATCTGTATTTGCTCTGTTTTGTTCTTTAAAAATAAATCTTTTAAAAAAAGATATTTTATGTAAAAGTAGCTTTTTTAGGCAAAGATCTGATGCCTCAAATAATGATAAAATATTTTTACAAAGCACGGAAAATATAGGTTCTAAAATAATTAGTAACTGCTTTGAACAAAATTAGATTACATCAGATGAATTTCATCTAGCTTATTTAAATATTCATGATGGCATAAAATACTCAGTTTCTGAATGAAAATATGTTCCTCTCTTTCCGTTAGCATTTTTGGCTGCATAATTGAAGGTACAATACCCATGTTTGGATTTTAAGCAGAGGATTGCGGTGACCGTCCTATTAAAGTACATACTGGGAAATGTTCACATATCCCAGAAAAAAACCCAGAGATTTCAATATTTTTGCTAAGAAGACATCCTATTTTTGGAGGTTTTAACAGCCCTGCAGAACATTTCTGCTTTTGGATAGCTGAGTGGGTTTTCAAAAAGTTCCTCAAGGTGAGCCATGGAATGACAACACTGGTGATTCACAGGGGAAACAGAGTTGATTTACAAATACAATGCTAGCTTTAACACTGAGATATGTCTCGTTTATAGACAGGTTTTCAGCAAAGATGAAGCATAGTGTGAATTTCTCTTCCGTTTAAATGTTTCATGAAAACAAAATGGTAAAGAACACCTGTCATGCTTTGTAGTTTCACAGGTTTTTTAATTGAAACAAAGCTAAATTCATTTTGTTTACAACCTGCTCATTAATACATATTGGTAAAGAAAATCATTAAAAACTACCAGTGGAAAAATAGCCTTAGGTTTTGCCTGCAGTATTTTTAACTCTTGAGTTATCTGGCACAAAACCAAAAGGTAACTGTTCTTAAAATACATATTTTTAATGGCAATTTGCCAATGAAATAGTGTAGCACTCTAACCATGATGTCTTAAAATTGAATATAGCATGCAAATGTTAAGGTCTTCTGGCTCCTAATGTCTAAAAATTCCTGGGGTAATTTGTGCCATGTTTACTGGCTCTCAGTATAAGATCATATTTGGCTGCCTAGCACTGTCACAAGTGAGAGGCTGGAGAACTGTGGCACCAGCTTTTCCTTTTCTTATACCCTGGCCCCTTTATAGCGGCTTGGGCTTAAAGCCAGAAGGAAAACTGAGTCTTTTACAGGGAATCAGTGACTGTTCTTCCATGAGGGCACTTCTGAGGAGTAAAATCTCATGTTATGTCATGCAAATATGTACAGGTCTGTCACGACTCTAAAACTACATCTGTGGTGTAACTGATATATTTTAATTTAACTATCTACTTCGGCAAAATAACACTAACTAATGTTTCTCATCACCAACACATTATTAAGTATTGTACAAAAATTATCTATTAATCCTTATCATGCCCCTTTGAAGATAGTTAAGTTTGAACACAGAGCACTGATTCACTGTGCAAAGTCCAATTAGCTAAATGTCCTGCTTGATATGGTAAATTTTAATCCTTTGATTTGAATTTCCCTGAGCATTAGGGAAATGCTTTTCATTAATGCAAGTTTTTCACTCAAGAATTAGGCCAATTGGAATGAAGGTTTCATGAAGGCCACTTCTCTGTACACACAGCAAGTCCTCTTCTCTGTATGTTTTTCCATGTTTAGATTGGTTTATACTGTTTTAGAGATGTCCTTTACATTCTTTGATGGTCTAATATTCGAACAGTTAAAGGAATTTTATTATTTCCAACAGGTTGTTCAAGTACCCCTCAAAAAGAATATTTCTGTGTAATAAAAAGAAATATTTGCTTCTGTTACAAAATGATTTAGGGTTGGCTTAAAAATTGAACACCATTACAACCTTAGCACACATACTTTACAAACTGCCCTTCCATCTAGATGATAGGGTTAACATTGTAAGACCATGTGTATATGTTCAGTAAAACTCCATCCCTCTACCTGGCAGAGAAGATTATTGATGNTTGTATAAATTCATGTCTCTGTGATAGTGGAGTAAAGGAATTCAAAACAGCATTACCGTAAGTTTTTCACTTAAGCGGTTTTAAATTCTTAATTAATGTATGGTTGCTTGAAAATGATATGTATTAAAATGAAAGAGTGAATATGTGAGAATTTTAGGTAACTTTTGAAAAGCTAAATTGAAGCTGAGTTAGAAAAGACAAAATGGAAAGCTGATATGAAGCAGTTGGATCTCTTCTGAAAATTTTAATCTAACATTGAAGGGCACCTCATATGGATGTTGTGTTAATTGTTTTTATAGCCGGGGATAGTTTCTAGTCTGTATTTGTAACATGTGTGCTGAGTGTTGAGCACCAACCCAGGGAATTTAATTTAATATAAGTTATTGTCAATTAGCATATAATTTTAATTACTGATTTACATATTGGGGAAAAAAAGAGAAGGCAAACAATTAAAAAAACCATTCTTATCCCCTCTTCCATGTCTCAGCTTTACTTGTTCACCACACGTTACTCTCCATCCCTCCCAGTTCCCTCGGTGAGGTGATGGGCAGCGTAGGACTTTGGGGTCAGTGTGTAATGGTTTATTTCTTCCATTCCTTGCTTCTTACTCATTTTCCTCCATTGATCCTTGCTTCTTACTGCTCCCCTGCTCTGGTGTGGGTCCTCCAAGGGCTGCAGTCCCCGAGCGGCAGTGCAATTTTTTTCCATGACTGTGTCTCCAGCTGTTTCCCCACAGCATCCCCTTCCTATGCCTAACAGGTTTCACCTCTTGCTTCTGCAAAACACTGTGTGAATGCATATCCCTTATGAAGTCTGCTTTTAACACCATTATAACCTTAGCACACATACTTTAAAAACTGCCCTTCCATCTAGACGATAGGGTTAACATTGTAAGACCATGTGTATATGTTCAGTAAAACTCCATCCCTCTACCTGGCAGAGAAGATTATTGATGCTGACATTATAAAAAAAAAAAAGATTGGGTATCATGTACCTGTTACAAACTTCACCCCTTGCCCCTGCAAACCACAAAACTGAAAAGGTTACAACAGTCTGAACATCTATCCATTTGCAGTTCCCACTCCTTGTCTCTACGGGCTAGATTACTGGGTTTATCATCATAATAATTTGACTTCATATGCAAAAATTCAGGCCTTGCCCAGCCCAACAGACAGACGAAAATATGACAGCAGTTTGAGTGCTCATCTGTTACAAAGTCAAGACTTCTTCCCTCCATGGGGTTGTCATCCCCTTTGCTGGAGCAGCAGGATGGGGCCATTGCTTACCAAGCCTCTCCCTCAGCAGGTCACAGAGCTCTCCTGCCTTGCACAGGGCACCTGAACCGTCAGCTCCAACCCAGTGGCTCTGGTTTCCCAGCACCTCCATAGCCATTGCGTGGAAATCTCCTTTGGGCAGTGGCTGTAAGCAGCCCGCATTTCAGTAATTTTACTGCAGTAAAGGATCACTGCACGTGCTTTGTGTACAGGATTAAATTTAGGAGGTTTCATATCGCACTCTCTCTGAAAATGCTGTGTAGTAGAATTATTTTAGGTTCAGATGCATTTCTGTTTCCTACCACAAACTGGGAAAAGAGGAATTAGTTAAAGACAAACAGCTTCAAAAACAACTTTCAGCTTCAAATCCCAGGCTCTAGTTAGAGAGAAACATATTAATGATGATTACCACTTTTTTAGATTTTTTTAATACTAAAATGACATTAAAAAGAGAGAGAGAGTTGTTAGTTTTAGCTTATCAGTGACTTTAATATAAAGCACATAAAGCATACAGCAGCATTCAGCCATTAAAACTTCTGTTTGGTGTGAGCATTACTGACGCTCTAATTGAAAAAACCCAAACATGTTTAGGGTAGAAAAAAAAATGATTAGATGATAGAAAAAGAAAACACCCTCAACTTCAATCACTCAGATGTGGATGATCTACCAATTACAAAACAAAAAATATGTAGTCTTGAAAAAAAGTACTGTGTGGCAAAGTTGTCTTTGGTCTGTGTGTTGTAATATGCCTTTACAAAGCCGTAGTATCTAAGTGGGCTAGAAAGATACTTATTTTTATTTACTCTCAGGCTGTACCACATAATTTTTACCAGAGTACGTAGTCTGGTCATGAAAGAGACAATGGATGATGCCAGCAACTTCTGTTTCAACGTTTAACAGATGCTTTCACGGAAACTGATTACTGAGAATGCTGAGATGCCCAGAGAATGCTGACAAAAAAAATCAGTGTCAGTGCTTCCAGAGTAAGAAGAAAGTATCTTTGTCACAAAAGGCCATACGAAATGTCATTAACTTGGCAGCTTCAGACACCGGTTTGGAGATGACTTAGCAGTGCTAAGTGAAAGGCTGGAACACCACTTCGTTGGTGAATGTGAGGAATGAGCCGTCCCATGCATTCCCCTCAGCTCTGCAGCTGAACCGCGCTGCAAATATTGGAGAGTACGTGAGCTCATCGAAAATAGAGCTGCTGGCTGCGCTTGCTCCGCCAGTATCACATGCGATGGCATTTTCTTTAACATGAACTCCAGAGCTATAACTCACTCTGGCAGGGTTTTGTTTTATACACAGTTCAGAAATAAATTTAGCTCCCTTTGAACTCCTGTCTTTGAAATCATATTTAGGAACTTCATTCTGACAAGAGAGGTACATTATTATGCTGGGGTAAGAGAGGGTGTTCGTGTATCAAGAACAATTTCCACCTACTTTAATAAACTGAGAAAGACTCTTTTCTACTCCTCTTTATTTTTTCCTGTCGATGCATGCATGCAAGTATTTCTCTTTTCCTAACCTCCTTCAAAGTCCTAACTCTATGTCTCTTCCAGTCAATGAACAGCATTGTAAATAGCTGATAAATTGCAATAAATGAAGTTATATTAATAATGAAATAAGATTAGGAATGGCTAAAATGCCCAAGTCATGCACAAAGCTAGTGGCAAGTCAGCAGGAAAGGGAATATTCCACTCTATCAACTAAAACAAGGTTGAGGACCCAGAAATTAATCAGGATCGTTTATCAGTAACAGGAATAAGAAACAAGGGATAATAAACAGTTTGCAGTGTCTGAAGCTAAAAATAGGACATCATGGCTTAGCTAAATTTCAAGAGAATGTTCTCTTTAAAAAAAGGAAGAAGAAAAAAAAATTCTTCCTTATATTTTAGTCACTTGGAAACCACTATGAATACCTGAACTGATTTGGACAAATATTCACTACTGAAGGGAAGCTTATAATTGGAAAAGATTTGGGAAGCCACCTCTTGCCTTGCTGACCTCCAACTAACATTTCTGCTCTCTCTGCTGGAGTGCCAAACCCACACTGTGGATGTGACAAACCTGTGATGATGGTAGCTCCTCTTGAAACATGCTGAGCTGCTTCCACTATATCATAGGTTTTCAATGTACTTGGTGGACAGCCTTTTTCTATATGAACTATACCTCAAAGGAAATAAATGTAAAGGCTTTGATCATGCTCATAAAAACCATGGACAGTGATTATCTTGTTAAGAAAAGAAAAGTTTCAGCTATTTTCAAATTTTAACAGTAATTTAATGAAATATTATATTTTTTGATTAAAAACAGAAAGAAAACAATCAATGGTTTAAAATGGAATAAGAACTGATTATACAGTGACTGTATATCATTATTGATAAAAATATATTCCCTAGATAGCATTTGTATATTGCAAATTTTATTACCAAAGCACTTCAGCGATATCAAGAAATATATTATTATGGTCTTCTGCAATAAATATATTTTATTAATATGGTATTGATGCAGAAAGAGAAAGAAGGAAGTCAACATTGCCAGCTGCAGCATCTTATCCAGTATACCTCAATACATATATAACTGAACTTATACTACAGTTACTGAATATCTGAACATCCACAACTTAATCTTGGGTTAATGGCTACAGATGTTCAGCATTACAGGAAATTAAAAGTATCTCAGGTTCATGCTCTAATTCAAAGGCTTCTTATAATTACTTTTTTCCTGGGTGATTTGCATTAGGTGAAAAATGTCAGCCAAATCAGAGCACTGGTTTGATTTCATGTGTGCTGGGTTAATGTAGAAACCCCTATTATGTAAAAAAGGAATGTACTATCTTTACATGCTCATGATAAAATCTGAATTACTCCAAAATTCACAGGTTTCTTAAAAAGTTTCCTAAAACCAAAACCATATCCTTTGTAGCTGGTTAGACCTTTTCTGCCCCTTAATCTATGAGCTGGCTAGATCAAAATGCAATTAAATGCCTGTTGTTAAAAATTAGTAGATAGTAATGAATAATTAAAAGTGCAACAAAAGGAGACAAATTACTTCATGAACAGTTAGAGCTAATTCACAAAGTATAAGCACATCTCATTCTTTTCAATATCATTTCTTCATCTACCTACCGTTTGACATTTACATTTACATATTGATAATTTATAGATAAAGAGTATTCCTGCTCCTGTATTTAATGGAAAGGAGTAGGTCTTAGGTCTTGGCTCTAAAAAAGTCAATTGTGGCCACATCTTGCTAGGAGCATGTATTTGATTAGTCTTCCATGTCTGTAGATTGAGATGGGACTGGAGGGAAGACGGTATCAATATATTCATATAGATTATCATCGGGCAAATGCAAACTTCCTCCTTACAGATACATACTGCCATGAAGATGCTTTTTTTTTTTTTTTTTTTTTTTTTTTAAATCCTGATGGCTGTAAAGCAGTAGCTGAATTTGAGATTAGCATGAGAGTATTACTCATTTTGCAGTGTTGCATGAAGTTCAAAAGCTGTTATTTTCCATGAAGGTTTAAGTTTTTGCACTTTGGATAATTGCATGGGTTTGTGGCTTACTGGGTTATACAGGCAATTTTGGACTTAAATCTACTCCAGGGCTCATGTATAAATAAGCTGCTTGATTGTGAAGGGTAAAGATTTTGATTAATAGGTGGGTAAAAGGAACTTTGTTTCACAGGATTAATAATACTGGTGAACTGTTCTGGCAGAGCTGCATGTTAATATTTGATCAGCCGTATTGTTCTGGAGTGGTTACAGCCAAAATGTGTTAAAAAAATTACCACCCTTGTTTACTCTCAGATTGTTGTTGTCCTTTATCCAGATGTGACCCCACCTCAGCATAACCATCCATGTAATTGCTCCCTGATCTAGTTCTATGAAAATGATAATATTTTAAAGCCAAACCAGAACATCCATAGTGTTAAATATTCACACTAGCCTGATGAATCAGTTTGACAACTGGCAGAGGGCGTGACTGTGTATATATGATTATTTCGGCAAAGCAGTAGATTCTTCTTTTATTACAGGAGGAGAACATGGATAGTAAGAGCCTGGGAAAACAGTCTCGTAATCCATCTCAACTGCAATTATAACAGCATCTCTACCAACACCTCTGATTTCTGCTCATGGGCCTGTTACGGAAATATGCTTATTTGCCCTTGAAGAATTGTATGTTTTTAGTGCTGAGTCTTCTTTTTCTGTGACTTTTACTGATGTTCAAACAGATCTTCAGAAAATTTTCTTTGTAAAGCACCTACATATTTATCTCAGTAGGTGGGTTGCCTTGTGTATGTCCATGTATAATACTCACGTACACTTGCTACGAGAGGCAGACTTTTCTATTATTTAGATTGTCTTTGATAGCTACAGGGTAAATGAAAGTACTGTGAGGATAAATCATAGCAAACTTAAATCAGCCAAGGAGCAAATTAATTTTCATCAGACTTTTTTTTTAAATGGCTAGCTATAGGCTTCTAAATTTGTACCTAGTAATCTAAGCAAATGAGCTCATTGCAAAAGTACTGAATGCCATTAGAAAGGCAGTGGGAGAAGGCATTTGTCTGGGGTGACTAAATGAGCAGTGTTTATGTGAGGCTGGAAACCTGTAGCTCTGCAGAACAAAAGCTTGTAGGAGTGAGAACTGAGTAACAGAGACATTACATAAATGCAAGGATGGGCAAATGGACGGTGAGGCACAGGGAGAAGATCTTTACCTTAGTGGGCTGAATGACCTTACAGTATCATGACTGCAAAAAAGGTCTCAGATGTGCTGAATACACCTTTTTGTCTCCCTTTTCCCATATTTTTAATACATAGATTTTAAAAGGGTTAGTAAACCTGCAATCTCATTTCTGGTATTTGTCATGTGAATACCAACAGCTACCATACAAAGATAAACCACTTGATATGGGTTTATTACAATGTATTGAAATATTTTCAAAAAAATTCTCAGTAATTTGTTCTACTTGTTGTATAACCCCACGTGATTCCTGTCAAAACTTGGTGTGAATTTGCAAGCAACGTATATTTTTCTCCAGTGGAATATTTGAAATGAAAAGAATTTGCTTTTTCTTCTCACTGTAGTATGACAAAGCTTTCTGCAGAGGTAGTTTGTAGGCAGTGAATGAGATAGATGTGTCAAATATAATAAAAGAGTAGGTCGGATATTAATTATCAGCAAAATGATTCACTACCAGTAATAATGAGGCATGATCTCGTGCCTCCAGGGTCACAATTTTGTGTGTGTTTTTTTCTTTCTAATCTGAAGCTCTGGAGAATCTCAGCTTTAGCTGGCCTTGGCTCTAAATTCTTGGGATCTCAGTAGTCCACCAAAATAACATTAAGGGCATGAATGGAAGTAAACTGGTGTAATTCTGGGCAAATTTCATTGAATGTAAGATATTTTTAATTTTTCAGTTAAAAATAAAACTATAACTGGCAGAAAATGTTAGAGGAGTTGAACTAAAATCTTAAGTAATTATATTTATTAGATAATGTCTCAGAATGAACAATTTCAATGTTCTATATATGAACTTTTCTTACCTCCCTGACATTTAAGTGACCATCACAGATGGTTATGATGTAGATTTAAGATGTTCTTGACTACTTTTTTAATGTCATCATTCAATATGGTCCTATACTTTAACTCTTTAGATAATCAAGCTCAGTCTACAAACACACTTTAGTCGTTACATACTTTACTGTTTTTTTATGGGTAGAAAGGGCTTAAGAATAATTTTTCCTCTTTGTGATAGCTTTCAAGCTTTGCAAAAATTATTTATTTCCATCATTCTTTCATTTGTTCTTTTTTCTGTGTCTCTGACTTAGAGGTATGTGACTTCACAAATCTTCCCCATACAATCTTTGTCTACGTGCATGAATTTCTGCAGAATATATTGGCTTTGCTGAAACAGTGAAATAGCTGAGAATAAGCCCAACCGAGTTCTGACTGGGAACTCCTGACCTCAGAATCTAAGCATACATATTTTATAAAAGGACCTCATCTGCATGAGTTATACCAAACCGTGAAATACGCTTCCAAATATGTATGACTGCAATACCTAGTAGGATGTGCAAATTTACAAAAGTGGATAAATAATCATTCTTTGAAAAATCTGTTTACAAATGCCTTTTTTTTTTTTTTTTAATATTGTCTTTCATAGTTTTTCAGAAAGCTATAATAACTGTGATGTCAAGGATAGTCTGGAGTAAAAATGATAGGATTTATTATTAAATTCAGTGTATAGTTCCACTAAAATGTTAATGACTTTTACATACTATTAGTGCATGATGGCGAATCAAGTAAAATCACAAAGCTGTGTAACATCAGACTATTTAAACTTTATCAGCATAAAAGAGGTATTACTACTCATAATATCCTACACATGTTGGTTCTGTCAAGATATAGTAGTAAGGATGACAGTAAAGAATGTAGTTTATTTTTAGGAAGCATTGTTTTTCATTTTAATGTCAAGATCTTGATATTACACTAGTAAAAATAATTATATAATAGAGATAACAAAAATACTGACGACTAATTATATTATTTTATTGGTATAATATGTAGTATGCATATGTACTGGTATCTCCATTGTAAAGCAATTTTACAAAGATGGTGATAGAGGAGCTCTTAAATTGTCAGTATGAAAGGGTGAACTAAAAATATTCTTTATTCCACATTCTGTGAACTGAGATTTAGAATAAGAACTTACAAAAAATTATAGCAGAGAACATATCTTGCCTACATAATATGAGTTTAGGAATACTTAAAGGCATTGATTAAATAAGACAGGAAATATTAATGCTCAAGTATTCCTAAGTCCATTGAATGAAAAATGTTCTATACTGCATTGATATGGGCTTTTCTCCGGGTCTATCTCAAAGCCTTGTGAACTTCACATAGTTACTTCAATTACCTTTTCAGGAAAGGTAAATTAACGAAGAGGAACAAATTAAAAATAGGAGATTTTGATTGTAATTATTTTAACATGTGATTCTTAAAATTATACTGTTGAAGAAACAAAAGAAATTTCCTTTGATAATGGAAGAGGGCAGAGAATTTTTTTATGCCATTTGACTCTCAAACTACAAAGGAAATAAATTGTAATTTAACCCTTTATAAGTTTGAAAAAATGGTTCTCCTTCTTCTATATATTGTGATTTCAAAGTTCAGTCTTGCAAAGGGAAGTGGAAGTCAAAAGAGGCTGAGAACTGCCGTACTGTTTCCAGACCCAATGAAGATTTTCTGTTTTAGAAATCTGTGGTAGGTTCTACCTTTTTTCATGGATATTGGATTTAGGATGACCATTTTAACAATTTTTCTACATTTCCAAAATAACAGTAGGGAACCAGATTTTTCTTAAGACTAAGTCCAGATTCAGAATTTTAACTCATATCTAGTATTATTACCTTTTTTTTTTCCCTATTTAATTGCTGTATACTTACAGTAAATTCATTACCATGGTTAAGAACTCTAGATCTATGTGATCTGACGGTTTATTTTAACACCTTTATATCCTTCAGTATTGAATATCAAATAATAAAGGTATTATTAATTCCTACTTGAAAGCTGTCCAAAAGCATTTTTGTATAAAAATCATAGTCCCACTAGTGCAACCCTTTTAGGAAGGAAGATTATTTGCAAATGCAATGTTGAAGGCACGGGGGATTGTAGGTTTTTGAGACCTACACAATAAGGGGGGTGGTCTGCATTAAATTCTGAATTATCTGAGCTGTTAATACTGTAATAATTACTGCGACATTTTGTAATTACACAGAACATGGATAATTTGAGTCCCACACTCCCTTTGGTTCTGTCAGACTGGACTGTCTTGCAGGCTGGACTGCAAAAATCCATAAGGAGTTAACTACAGAGGTCTGTGGGGAATAAATCTTTACAAATGTTTTCTAAACATCAGCATGCTTTAGAGCAGATGTTTTCTGTATGCACAATACCAGCCTCATAGACACTCTGACCTCAGCAAATGAATTGGTAGTACATACAAGCACAAACATTATTAATCAAAGTGACAGAGAAACTTCCTGTAAATTTATATTCCTTTTCAATTTAATTTTTAAAAGAGGTCTGCAAAGAGGTCTGTTGTGCTTTGATTTTCTGGTCCTCGTCATCTTTTTTTTTTTTT
>VXBL01004895.1:7724-18402 GCA_013400195.1 Aramus guarauna | reverse complement strand
GGTCCATCTTGGAGCCAGCTGGCGTTGGCTCTATCAGACACAGGGGAAGCTTCTAGCAGCTTCTCGCAGAAGCCACCCCTGTAGCCCCCTGACTACCAAAACCTTGCCGTGCAAACCCAACACACCTATCCTCTGCTCATGTTGATTTCTCAGACTTGTGTTTCTAACCTGGTCTCAGAAACATTTTGTTTCTAAACCCCATGCAAAGCCTGAATAAAGATATTTCTGTGCAGAGAAATATCAATAGGAATAAGATTTTGGGCATCTTACTGCAGGTCATCTTCAGTTCCTCTGACATAAAAGACAGTACAGGATATTTTGCACATTTTTTTGTACACCAAAATTGATGCTGTCTTTGAAGTGACCCATCCCAAATTTGTAGTGTGGACAACTCAGTTCAACAGCACTTCACGGTTATAGAACTTCATTCCTTATTTCTTATCCAGACATCTGTGTCAGGGCACTGGCGAGGTTTCACAGTTCTTATTCTGATGGGCAAATTACACCCATAGCAATTTATTAGTACTTACTAAATTCCAATCTCTTCATTTCCTCCTCTGTTAAAATGAATTTTGTAATAATGATTTTTTTTTTCTTCCCTACTTTCATTTCTTTTCAGGGGTTTATTAGTGTATGGCTTCAGAAGGCTTATCTCCCCTGTATTCTCTTTGACATCTTCTTAATATATCTTTAAGCTAGTTTAATGCTCTGCCTGCCTGCTATTCTCAATACACTTATTATCGATGATAGGTGTAATAGAAACAGTGTTACTTTTGAAAAATGGCTGGACATTTCTTTACTGTCATTTCACTGAGAAATAGGAGTTTGTTTAATGCATATGAAAAATAGCAGCAGAAATAAAAGATCAAAAGGGATAAAAAAATCAAAGCAATTTTTCTTGTTTTCAGATGCCAGATTGAGACTCCTCAGTGTACTTTAAACAACAATTTGTTAGTCTTTTGAGATTAGAGAAGTTTTTGTCTTCTTAAGCAGAAAGTTTTCTTATCCTAAAAATAAAAGGGTAAAAGCATAATGTACTAATTATTCTTGAAGTTTATATGTTAATGTGTTTCTATATGGAATTCCTTTTTATAGCTCTCCTTACCTCCATGTACCTTGATATAATAGCTGTAGTCCTAACAGGAAAGTAAATTAAATTATAAACATAGTAAAATATCTCATCTGTTAATGAGAAGAAATGTATTTTCAGCATAGCAACAAAAATACTGTTTTGCCATATCATTTTCCATTTAATTCACTATTTAATTTTTATCTGTAATCATGAGATTAGGTTTGGTTTCTGGGAAAATCTCCTGCAAGGTCCAGAAGGCTTCTACTACACGGGGCAAGCTGAAAAAATACTTAGGTCTGTTTGCGTACAGACTACACAAAGCTCAGCCACCTCAGTTCTGTCACATAATTAACCCTGGACTGATTTTTGCATGTTTTTTGGTTTTGCATCTTTTCTTGGATATCTCTTTCTCAGAATGCTAAAGAGTGAGAGAATACTTGAATCCTTTAAATTGGCAGAAAATATTCATTAATATTCAGCTGAAAGAGTAACTAGTCATTGACCATTGTAAATAAGTTGAAGACAGGTAGAGCCAGAAAGCTTCTTTTCATCTGAATTTATCATCAAAGAAGAAATACAAGAAAAATGAAAAATAAGAAAATGAGCAGAAAAAAACCCCCACATTCCAGTCAATTAAATCTCTTGTGTTTAGTTTTCTAAATATATTTTCTATTTCACAAAGGTTTGCATGTCTGTTTTCCCACTGATATCTGTCAGCCTAATAACTTTTCTCTGCAAATCTTATTAAGGTATTTGCCACTGGCTACTCCTAAGTGTAGAGAACATATTAATTCAACAAAAAATGATGCAAGTTGAGATACACTTGTTAGTGAATTTGTACTGATTCATTGCTTGATATTATCGTTATGAAATAAGCGACAGCCACCAATTTCCACTGAATTTTGAGTTGCTGGGTTTGTCTGTGGTTCATGTGTCAAGAACACTCTGAAATGACAAGAAGACAAGAGATTCTAATAAACTCTTGAAAAGCAGAACGAGATCTCTGTCTCTGCAGACTGAGTATCTCGGTAATTATTGGAGAAACCATAGGGCCAGAACCTTAGCAGCTGTAAATCAGTAAAACTTCACTGAGCCCAATAGAACTACCTTAATTTACAGAAGCTGACTATTACAGTATAATTTAGAAGGTTTTATTTGCAAGACACTCTGTATAACAGCAGGTGCAAAGTACTTTCTGCAGTTTAAGCTATTTGTGAGGAATGAGACAGACTGACTAGGAGGAAAGGATTTAGTGCAGTTCATGTGAAAACTGTGGTGATTGATTTAAAATGCACTTAAAAAAATCTGCACAGCACTTGAAAAGAACAATGAGTTTTGAATTGCCAGTTGTCTGAGGGGCAGCTCATTATGCATTAGAAACAAAACTTCATTTTATATAAATGTTTCAATGGTTCTCCTTATATAATGCTTAATCAGGTACTTTCATTCTTGTGCTCAATACAGCATTATACTCTTCAAATTCTGTGACAGATAGAGGAAAGTTATGTAGTAACTCAAGCATACTACCATTGCAATGATTTTGGAATCTCAGCTCATGAGCTGATGGTATTCCATGATATTTTGCTTCAATTCTCAGACAATTCAGCCTTAGATCCACAAAATAGCTCTGTCGTGTTGTCTATCTGTTGGCAATGTAAACAGAACAAAGATGCCATATCAAACTCACGGTCTCGTATGAATAAAAAATAATGCCATTAAATACTATATGGTCATTATTAAGGAGAAATACTATCTGATTCAATAGAATAACTTTTTGTGTGATATTGAACAGTAACTACAAAGAATGTGTATTTTAAACTGAACAATATTTTGAATAGCCCTTTAAAACACTAGTATAGGTTTTAACTATCATCCTGTTTTAACCATTTGTTTCTCTGCTTATGGTAATATTTCATCAAATGGAAGTTCACTTTTGTTAGAGGTTCCCTTATGGAGAACAATTGGAGGAAAAAATAATTTATAGGACTCAAATTTAAGTTGGTTCTATAATAAATTCTTAATTCCCCAGCTGGTGACACACTTTTAAAAAATAATCCCATTTCCTTTCTATGCTGATCTGTCCCTGACACTTCCAGAGCAATGGCTGCAACTGCCTTAGGGTTCAGTACAAAACCCCTCTAGATGCTTAAGTCCTCTGAGATTCCCTTTAGTCACCTCAGAAAATGAGTGTTCTTTTTCTTCCTTATGAAGAACTATGACTTTTCTTCTTTTGTCTTGTGTTGTTTGCCTTCTATGGTGGGTTGACCCTTGCTGGGGTCCAGGTGCCCACCAGAGCCGCTCTATCACTCCCCTCGTTCACCAGACAGGGGAGAAAAAGTGTAACGAGAAGCTTTGTGGGTCGAGATAAGGACAGGGAGAGATCACTCACTGATTATCATAACGAGCAAAACAGACAGAACTCAGAGAGGAAATTCATATAATTTATTCCCAAACAGAACAGAGTAGAGGAATGAGAAATGAAATCAAAGCTTAAAACACCTCCCCCACCCCTCCCATCTTCCCAGGCTCAACTCGGGGAAGACTCCTCTCACCGTTCCCCTGCTCCAGCCTGGGGTCCCTCACACGGGAGACAGTCCTTCAAAAACTTCTACAACATGAGTCCTTCCCATGGGCTACAGTTCTTCATGAANTTTCCCTTCTTAAATACGTTATCACAGAGGCGCTGATTGGCTTGGCCTTGGCCATTGGCAGGTCCGTCTTGGAGCCGGCTGGCATTGGCTCTGTCAGACACAGGGGAAGCTTCTAGCAGCCTCTCACAGAAGCCACCCCTGTAGCCCCCCGACTACCAAAACCTTGCCATGCAAACCCAACACACCTTCTTATGTAGCTTTTAGCTTGATACTGCAGATCTTGTCTTTTCACATTTTTTTTAAATATAAGTGAACTCATTGACAACTACAAGGCTGTGCTATGATAACCTGGAGTTGTCAAAATTGAATTCTTTATTCCTTTTTGCAAGTAGAGAATTTTTAGGAAAAGATATACAGTAAGTGTAGCATACTAGTGTTCTGAGAATATTTTTCAAGTTTTTCAATCATCTCACTAAATCTCTGGTCTCCAGTTTTAGGTCTCTTCTACTCCACAGTATTGGAGGAGCTGTAGTTAGGATCCTAGATTTATCACATGAAAGAAAATGTAATACCATTTTCTTGTAGCCTTGAGTTATATACAATGTCAAAATTTTTTCTTAGTTGAGCAGTTAAGTATTTATCCATAAAGAATAGCAAGTATTGGATATTTTGTGATACTACCATTTTGTACTTATGAGCCTTTAAGGTAGTTTTGAGAAGATTTCATAGATTCTGTGTCACATATAGCTTATAGAAACCAATATACTATTATGATAATATTGTTTCACTTCTGCGTTTGTCAGAATTGGATTCTGTTGTTTAAGAATTGAAAACTATCTCTCAGAATACAATTTTAAATTACTTTTAGTGCTGTGGCTTTACCTGTATAGCAATGGAATCTCCTCTATCAAATGTTTCACATTGTTCTTTCTTTTTTCTGTCTTTCTTCTTGCAAAAGATGTTGTGCCCTTTACAATTTGTCATGTGTCATTCCTTGCCTGTAAGATGTTTTCTCTTTTAATTAGCATTGGTGATATAAAATGGCCACAGACATATAAACACATGAAAAAATCTTTTCTTACAGTAAATTCAAGGATAACCATCCAATTTATCTAGCATGGAAGCGATTTGGAAAACAAACAAACAAACAAACAAACAAAAAAACAACCCTCACCATACACTTTCAAAACATTTCCTGGTTTTTAAAGGTCCACGGCACTGAGAATAACATTTTGTATGTCAGTTGTGAAACAAAAAAACAACTCAAGCACTTAATTTTTTTTTTCCACAACAAATTCGTTTTGGGGATTAAAAAAAAATATCTGTAGTTATTTGGGGGTATCACACTGCTTACTCAACTTTTTTCAAATGCCTCCACAAAGGAGAAAGTCTTGATGAATGAGCTTCTAATGTTTAAAAGTGGACAGAAGAATCTATTCACAGAAATAGAAACCATACCTGAAAATACTCAACCTGTGGCTCTGTACACTTTATACACTGAGACAAGCCCACCTAAGCGTCCCAGCTCCTTCCAAGTGTCGTAGAACATACTGGAAAAGTTATGTATACTGTCTGATCTGACACCATTTGGGTTTCAGTGCTTACATCAGAAACTACAGTTCTACCTAGGAGACAGTAATTAGCCAGAACACTTCTGGATAACCGTGTGTTTGTAAGTGTCTCACAGACAATGCCTCTTGATGCAACTTATTGCAGCTTTTGACATCTCAGTAGTCTGTCCATGAATGGCAATAGTCCCAAGGTGACTGTGACATAGTTAAAGAGAGGAAGGACTCCAGATGAAGTAGCAAACTTTGACTGTGACAGAGTTTCAAAGGGAAGGACGGGGAGCAAAGGTATTGCAGCACAATGTGGTTTGTCTATGAAGAAAATAAGTCCTTTGAATCTCAAACCTTATAAATGAGTGATTACAATCAATTAAGGATAATTAGAGTAATATTGCATTGATCAGCCTTAAAGTTAATGAGATGCATGCTAGAAATGATTCACACATGTGATGTGTTAAAGATTTAATGTTTTTATATATTGTCTATTATCAGTTTCACAGTTTTATTCAATACATTCTGAAATGTTCAGAAACTTTATAACTTCTCATAGCACTGTAGGCCTCTTGTAATTGTTATTTCACTTCAGTAATGAAATACAGTCAACTTACAAATTGATTTTAGGGTGATTAGCAAGAATGAACAAACAAATAAACAGGAAAATCCTGTAATTATTTTACTTCTGTTCATGTTTAAATTTTAGTGAACCTGCCTATTCACTGACTGATTAGAAATTAAATATTATACATGCTGAGAAAATAAGCCTATCATTTATGGATATTTATATCTGTGCATATTTATATGGTCCTGATTCATGGATAATCCCTCTAGTGATCATCAGCATGAAGAACACAGATTCACAGAAATCAGAGATGGGGAAGAAACTCTGTTTGGATCATTGGATTTATTCCCTTGCTAGTATTGCAAGATGGATTAGGAAGGCACCAGTAAATTAAATATGGAGAGTTTTCAGGCACATAAGATTTACCACATCTCATTAATAATTGAGTTTCCAGAGTGTTCTTGCTAGAGGGCCTAGTAAACATTCTGTTTAGTTAAGGCAAGAATGTGTTTGTTGATCCAAATTTGGCTTTTTGACCAACCTCAGAAAAACAGTGTTTTATTCACTTATTTATCTTTTGCAGTGCCTTTGGATATTTTTAAGGTGGGTTGTTGGGGTTTTTTTTTCATGCAAGTGTCTCAACTGGTCATCAATCTTTCAGACAAACAGTGACCTAAAGGATTGAGGAAAGGTTGCCTTAAGACCAACATTGTTTACACACTATCTGTCTTCCCCTTTCACATTTTGTTTTGTTTCCTGTGGTTATATATATTTGTTGTGAGAAACTAGCCATTAACGAAACATTATATTCAAAAAATAATAATAACCTAGAATATGTCCTGATTTGGTTTTTTTTCTACTTTGGTTTCAGTATTTTTTTCAGATGCACATGATGCCTGTACTTATGCCTATACAGAATAGTTGCTATTTTTTTCTTAGGCTTTTTTGCTACCACAATACATGTTAAAATGCATGTCCAAAAATTTGCTTTGGCTTAGAGGATGGTAAACAACATGGGTCCAAAAGTGCTGAGGTTTAGACATATTTTAGATACATCAGATTTTCTGTGCGTGCATAAAGCATCTGTGCAACATATGCTCACTTAGACTTGATGGGTCATGGATGAACAGTGAAGTGGTTATTTGTTTGGGTCCCTGAGCAAGTCAGCCAGGGGACTGTTTCCTGCACAGACAAGTGGAAAAGGGAGATACATTCTGGAAGTTGTCCTCAAGATGTTATTGGGAGGTACTTGCCAAGAATGGAAGCTTTGTTTCCTTGAAGTCACATTTCTGGCTGCCTGGCATTGCCTATCTATTTCAAAGTAGTTGTAAGGAAAGATGAAGAGTTAGGTCACCCTAAGGGGAAAATAAAAAAACCCAAACATAAACCTTCAGTTATCAGATCAATCTTGAGTGTAAAGAAAATAATAAGACCACAGGCATGGTTCTTAATATGTGTTAATAAATCTTAATAATAATAGATATTAAAAGTTCATACCAGTACAGATACAAATACGAACCTGTATACAAATATTAAGAAGATTATATTATAGCTGTGAAGAATTTAGCCTACATTTATTAATTTATCATAAAGTATATTTAGTAATTAATAATAGAGGTGTTCAGACAATTTGAAGGAATTTGGGGAGTAAAAATGAATCTATGAAAGGCAGAGGGTGGCACCCCCTCTTCTGTAAAGTACAAACTCTGGAGGGCAGCTTTATAGTTTCAAGCTTCCTGTACTCTTTTCCTTTATGCTATTTTCTAAAAGAGATATATAATAATAAATTGGTGTGATCTGAGCTGATATCTCTGTAGATAAAATAGTTAAGAGTCCTATAACTGCAAGTTTGAAATATACTGTGAAAGATAGTGTAAATCTAGATGCCTGTTGTCACTTAACTAACAATAATATCTTTTTTAAAAATAAATAGAAAGACACTTTGTCCAAGATACCTATTCAAAGATGATCATTAATCCCTTCACACATGAATGCAGAGTATCAAAAAAATGCACCAAACCAATAACAGAATAGAATCAACAGAATAGAATCAGAAGACTTCTCTTAAGGAAGAGTTGCTAATTAAAAAGGATGTATTCTTTTAGTTTCAAAAACAAAACATATTATCAGAACATATAAGTCATCTCCTGAAAAGGTGTTTTTCAATTAGAAGTATTGTATTTTATAAATCTACTAAGATCTTATAGTTTTAGCAAATGCTGATTTAAATATCCTACAGAATACATTAGGTTGCATCTATTTTGTATTTCCTTTCATTGGTGTATCATTTTTCCCCATGAAATGCCTGAGATTAAACACACAAAACATTCAAATATTTACTGATCTTAAATTTTTCTTTAATAGTTTCCAAATGTTATGTTTTAATTAAGAACTTTTTTCATTACTATTGGTTTATTACCAAAATAGTGGATTAATCTGATCCTAAGAATGGTTAAAATTATGTTGAAAAAAATTCTGTGAGCATAGGGCTCATATTAATTGCAGAATTACCATAATCTGGTAATTTCAGCAATTTCTTAAAAAAATTGAAAAAGACAATCAGAAGACAAAAGAAATTGACAAAAAAGCTCAATGACATGTTTGAAGAACATTTTCAATATTTGTAAAGAATTTATCATCTTTTTAAAGCACTGTGAGGTACCTTTAAATTACACCTATTAAATAATCATGAAACAGAAGTGTTGCCGTAGGAAACAGACTAACTTAAAGGAAAAAACAGCAACCAGCAGTCAATTTAAAGATGAGAATTTCCAATTAAAAGAATGAAAACAATTAGAGGTATGATGCAAGGTATTAAATAAGGTGAATGGAGCTGAAGATGTTATTAAGACCAACTTGTAAGAGGTACTAGAGCAATAAAGGGAAAAAAAAACATTCAGTTTCCCCTGTTTATGGAAAGAATAGGTTATAAACACTGTATAAACACTATCTCCTTCCTGCTCTTCTTTCATATACCAAATATCACGGTTAGTCATATTGACCTCTGCACCAAACACAGCAGAAAAACACAGAGGCATTACAGCACAGCACAAAAGAGTGAGGAATTTTTCAGTTCAACACTTGAATCTTAGAATAAATAACTGTAAATACATCAACTCAGATGAAGTAAATTCTAAATTGCTTTTGAAGAATTAAATGTAACCCCTTTCTGTAATTACTTGAATGTCTAGAAGCATTCCATTGTTATTTAAACAATGTAATCTTTTAGATACTTCCAGCTACTTCTGTTAATTTTTTTAGTTTAGATATTCCCGAAGAAGAAGTATTACCTATTTATCATACCAAGGGAGAATTTGGACATAAGACTTGTTTTATATTATTTATTGTAGTTGATTTGCATGTGTCAAGACTATTCCTTTTTGATATTCTCTTGATTAATGAACATTGATATCTTTGAGCTTAGTTATGATTTTTGTTATTGACCATTTTTAAATTGAGTTATCCAAAATAAATAAACCAGAAATAGTTAACTCATGAAGACTTTTGGTTCTCCATCTCTAAGCCTCTTCACAGTACAAATATATATATACTGTTCATCTCTCTCTTTGACTTTTTCTACTAATAGAGCTATTATGGCTTCCTTTGGGATAGACCTAGTCTCAAAAATGTAACTTCTTTGAAAAGATATTTATAAAGGAAAAAGTTCATAGAGATTGTAATGGAACTTGCCACTGTTCATTGTTTACATCCCCTTAACTACACTAATCACAGCTAATAAATGTGAAACTAAATTTAAAAGAAAGAAAACTTGTCTTCCAAGATTCAGATAAGTTTACAAACACTCTAGAAGTATGAAGAAACAGATCAGTTCTAAAATTTGTCCCATTATTTGTTAGCTAGATAAATTTTAGTAACTTTAAACTAAAGTCACCTGTTGTCTAGGAATTTAAAAGACTTTACCATATACTTAAATAAACATAAAAAAATCTCAAAATTAAAAAGAAATAATAGCACAGATTTTCAAACAGTTCTCTGACAGTCTCTGATGATAATGTCTGAAACAAAAGATTAGGTTTTACTTAAGTATACTCTACATTATATTTCCTTTGAATCAA
The DNA here is from genome assembly GCA_013400195.1 of Aramus guarauna. NCBI lineage: Eukaryota > Metazoa > Chordata > Aves > Gruiformes > Aramidae > Aramus > Aramus guarauna. Next base: position 8,536 of record VXBL01004895.1, on the reverse strand, counting down.
CAGTACTGTTTTCATGTTTACTTTTTCAGTTGGAATTTTTCACTGTTAGGCCATCAGGTTGCTCACATATTAGGGAACATATTGTTTTGTTCACTGCAGAGTGCAAACTATGATAGCTTGATGGGTATATGTGCATAAGTATTTATAAAACAGAAGCTGTTTTATGAAAAGTATCAAGCATTTCAACTAGACAAGGAGTCTTTATTTTTATTTTAATGTCATAGGAAGAAAAGATAGACAATTCTGAGCAGAGAATCTTATTTTTTTAACCAGAGAAGTATCTGAAGCAATGTTTAAATGATTAGACTGATATAATATTAGGGAAGCTTAAGCAGGGAAAATAATAATTTGGAATTGACAGTACAACATACTTAGTTTGTGTCTGTAACAGAAAGATGTCCCTACTGGAAAGATGTGTTGAGTGTCATATAAACTCTCTGCTTTTAAGATAAATGACTTCAAGCTTTAAATTAATGCCTTATTTTGTTTCTTTGCACCTCAGTTGTAACTTATTCATTAAAGTTAACTGTCAGAAGTTTGAAGATGACTGACAGTATTTTCAATTGGGTTAATAAAATAAATATGTGAGCTACTGGTTTCTATCTTCTTTTCTGTCAAAGGAAAATGCATTCATTAGCAGCTGGAAAAGAAGATAAAATCTGGACCCGACCGTCTTGCCTCCAGTTAGTCCTCTCATAGCCTATGGTTAATGTTCATGATGATCCACCCTACACTGCTGTTGTCTCCTGGGAAAACTGTGAATGGATGTTAGGAAGAAAAGGAAGGTATGATCCAAAGCTCATTTGGTTTTG
>VXBL01004894.1:452129-497694 GCA_013400195.1 Aramus guarauna | reverse complement strand
TATAGCCAGGGCTGCCCCTTCCCAGGTGCAGAATCTGGCACTTGGCCTTGTTAAACCTCATGCAGCTGGTGATTGCCCAGTTCTCCAATCTGTCCAGATCTCTCTGCAAGGATGGTTGTAGAGTGAGCATCTGTCTTAGAGGGTTACAGCAATATTCATTTTTCAAGCAGGGGATGCACCTTCATGTTTACTTGATACCAAAAAGACAAATTTCATCATCTTCAGGCCTCTGTGTTTTTAATTCTTCTTCTTTGTGTGTATGTGTAGTTTGGTTTCATGAACTGTTTCAGGCAATAAGGAGTGCCAATGCTCAATGTGTCTTTCTCACTATGACAGAAAGGCAGAAGCAGTGACAAATACAGCCAGCACAGACAATCAGAATCAATGGTTCAGCTTCCTTTCTTCTGACACAGAAATCTGTTGTCCCGCAAGCCTAGAGCAGAGAGAGGACCTGTGCCAATTCCACTTGTGGAGAACGTGCTCTTGCAATGGAGCAGGTGTCTTTCTGAGGGCATTGATTCAAGAAAAAGTAAATGGAAAGTAAGGAGAAATAGGGTGTGAAATGAATTAGCAGGAGACTATTTTACAGGAAGCCTGAAATCTTAGAGAGGGCAGATAGCTGTATGTGTCTACATACAGGGACTGTAATATCCTTGAATGTTCCTAGTACTACATGGGAATTCAGCAAGTGAAGAATTATGGGAGCATTCAAAGTTGGTTCAATTGTTACTTATCCTCCTGTCCTTTGGTCTTTACCATTACTATTTCGATAGACATGAGGATGGAGAGTATTGGGCTGAAATTCGGGGTGGGGGGAACCTCAAATAATAAAACTCTTCCCTTTTTAAGATATGCCCTTTTTAATGCACAACAATAAATTGAGCAGGCTGTTATTGGAGTTTTAATAAGACCATAAACTTTCTGCTCTATATGTAAAATGAAACAGTTGATTTAGTTTATAACAATACAAACAATAAAAGCTACTGTAAAATATATATAATTCTCTGAAGTATGAATTTGATTATAAAGAATGATGCTGGCAGAATACACAGCATCCAATGCAGCTAGACAAAAAAGGCAGGAAGATAATTAAAAAACATTACACTAATTTATTTAAAGCTCAAGGGCCTGATTTTCAATATAAACCAATACATTCTACAAAAGGCCAGCTTGGAAGGTAGCTGAAGTTACCAACCAATACAAGCTTCAGGCAAGGCACAATATATATGCCTCTTCCAATCTCCTTGCCTACAGGCATATGCTTTGTGCCAGTCATAGTTAATTTTGCACTAGAAATCCATGTGGGACTGCCAGCTGGAAGCAGGAGGAATGAAAACAATGCATGTAAGTGCCTCGAACTGCTGGAAATATGATGCTTGGCATTTAGATGTCAAAAAAATTGCTGCTTGTTTATTGTCAAATTAAATGCCCTCAGACTAAGAACTCATCTATAATCGAAGTTTATTTTTGAAGCAAACTTCAGCAACATCTCTTTCTCCTCTTGCCACCTATTATTATTGTCCTGAGAGGGCCTGGAAGTGTGTTGCAACACCAAAGAGATTTCAAGCTTATGTGTCTTCAAGAACTATAGGTTATGATTAGACACTTTATCTCAGACATGAAGTTGAGAACAGCAAATTTAGTAGTTTTTCGCTATTTTCACAAAAAAAGAAAAGAAAAAAAAAAGGTTATGACAGAATCATGGAGTAATTCAGGTTGGAAAGGACCTCTGGAGGTCATTTGGTCTAACCACTGCTCAGACTGCAGATCTGTGTTGTTAATGGAAATTAGTTAAACAAACTGAGCTCAACATGGCTGTAGAGGACGGGAGACTTGCACCCCCCCATCTGTCTGGACGGGGTCTGGAGGGGTTACAGATCAGTTCTGATAGAAATAGAGACATTCAGACTTGGAGACTGAAACTGGTGATGCTTATCTGAACCAGTGTTTATGCAAGAAAATAAAATTTTAATTTCCTATCGGCTGTTCCTGCAGAATTCATCAGCCTCTTTTTCCCTGTACTTCTCTAATAGTGCACCACAGCGTGAATTCCTGAAGGTTTCTGGTAAATGGAAGTCTATTAGTCTCTTGTTTCCACTTTGCAGGTCATGGTGGGTCACAGTGGAATCCAGAAGCATCTGAAAGAGAGCATTAGGTAACCCATCCCCAGCCCAAAATATTTAAGTACACCTTCAGCTAGAATTCAAAAAGGGTGAGATGGAGAGAAGCCTAAGAAGAAAAACAGGTTTGGAAAACGGTTTTTCTTTAAACTTTAGCAAGGTTTCTTATGCAAAGCTAGATCATCAGATTAAGAGGCATATGCCCTAGCTGATCATTCAGTGAAAGCTTATGTTTATTGAATGGACTACTGTTGTCCTTCATGACTAATTCTTCTGACCTTAGGGATTCTCTTAACAGAATCAGACCCTTTTTTCTAGCTCTTATTTTATGGTCTGATGGTCCACTTCAGCTGCTGAGGTCATGTGCACTCTTACCACACCAATTTAACATTCAGATTCAAGAGCAAGGAACCTCAGTTACTCCCAGGCTTGCTATAGAAATTTCAACTAAAACTCTATGAAATTAAGTTTTAAAGCTGCTCAGGGTATAAAGGCTGCCTCCCAGATAGCTTTGGCTCTTTTGTTGCTTCTTGTAGCAAGCACAGCGGCATGGCACAAGCACAGCTTTTTGGGACCCACCCATCTCCACTAGCTTGTGGGTGATAGAAAGAGATGGGAAAAGAGAAGTGTTGCTCAGAATAAAGAGGAAAGGACAAATTATCCAATTAGTTTAATAATAATAATAATAATAATAATAATAATAATAATAATAACAACCTTACCTGTTAAATCTGTCACTTTAGCCTTTTTATACCACCTTGATTTAAAATAATATAGGTTTTAACCTTATATGGTTGTCCAATTGTAATAAAAAATAATTCTAGCTGGTTTAACAGCCACTTAATTTTCTTCTAAAACAAACAAACAAAAAGTGCAATTTTTTGCTATAACTTCTAAAATGTAAAACTGCAGTACATGAATTCATTTTTTCACTTATTTCTTGCAGAGTTTTATGATGCTATAATGCAAAGACTGCCCACCTGGGCTGGCTTATTATGTCAAGCGAGATGGTTCCAGTGGCTAATGGAACCTCAGCAAACAACAAAACCCTAGAAACTTCAGATAAAACAAATAAGATCAAAGAGAGAGATGGAAAATAATTCCATAAAGGCATGATTTATTAGTAATGGATGTGGGTGAGTGGGGAAAATAGAGTACGTGTGGGCAAAAGGAAACAGCTGAAGCAGTTGAAACTAGTAAAGAGTGACAGAAATTAAGAAGCAGGGAGGGAAAGAGATTCAAAGGATTTCTGAATATATATTTTTCTCAGAGAGACAGTCCTATGTTGCATTTATGCCAGTGATGAAATTTACTATTGTTATGAGGGCATTACAAAAATATTTGTCTGTATTAGGATTATTGATTTTAAAGGAATGACTTCCCATCTGCCATCCAGATCTTGTGAAGATCATTCAGTTTGACTTTTCTGTAAAACCCGTGTCAAGGCTAATTACAAATTTGTTTTCAGTGTGTCTGGAGACAGGTCTACGGTGTTAAATATCTCCCTAAAGAAAAGGAGCAGTGACTCAGTGAGGGCATTCTTAAAACAAACAAACAACCCCCCCCGCAAAATCCACCAGAACAATTTTCGGAAGAATATGGTCCTAAAATCTCTAGCATGAGTACCTAGATAAATTCAATCGAGTAAATGAAAATTCTCCCTTTTTGTAAAATATTGAGTATGTAAAAAGGACATCCAATTAAAAAAAATATTTCCTATAAATTTTATCTTAGCTTACTTTGATGATAACTTGCTGAAACATTTTACTTTCCATTACAATAGACCAGGAAATTGGTTGTAACAGCTCTGCTAATGAGATGTTATCTGCTAAGCACTGTAGCATGGGTATTTGTAATCATATGACTATACATCATCCTTTTGTGTTGCTTTATAAGGGTGGCAGTTTGACTTAATTCAACATCCTCACCTTCTCAAAAGAAGGAATGATGTGGAACTGCAGAAGAATGTTCACTTGTGTCTTTCCAGAAAATAAAACTTTTACATGGACATCAAGGTTAGGCTGAGGAGAAGAAAGCAATTGAAAACAGTCATCAGGCTTAATTTTTCTTTCTATGGTCTGAAAGTGAAAGACAGCCTTTTCCAGCACAGGATAGAGACATCCCAGTCTCTCTTTTAGATCTGGGTATTCCCCAAACCATAAATTTGATATTTCGGATTAAATCCATTGCTGACTTTTTTTGTACCAGACAAAGTTTCCTTCTTGCTCCCCCTCTTTTACCAGGCACTGGTCTTAAAGCACTTTTTTTCTTTTCACTGTGATAGTATTCTATTTCATGTCCAATGTAAAGTGACAACTCATTAAACACTATTTATTTAGCATTCATCATGAAATATCTTTCTTTGCAATACCAATAAAATAAAACAAACACAGTTCCAAAATGCAGATAAATCAGAAGAGACCTTATTTGTAACATATAACTTACTAGCTCAATTTTAGTCCTTCTGTATTAAATTTTATCTATTGGGCTGATGCATGAAGTTACATATGTTTCAGCTTTCATAAAAAATCCACAAAATACAAGATGTTTTGTTGTTCCTTTTGTTAATCTATATTCAATTAATTGAATAGAGTCATTGAATTCAGTATAGATTCATTTTGTTCATTGAATTCAATCTTTTCCATATTGCAGCTGCTCCATTACTTCACCCTCCTATTGTCTTTTAATATGTGCTACTGTGTCCTGGTAATGAAGAACTATTGCCCCTTGGTTTTTGTTTGTGTGGTGGTTGTTTTTTTTCCCCAATTCACCTCCTTTGTTTCTTTTACAGTTCTATTGAGTTGGTAATGTCAATATAGGAATTTTACTTAATTTCTCAAATCTTTAAAGTTTTTGTTCCACTTGCTAAATCTTGCCTACATCTGTCACGCATGCAATAACTTAATGCTTCTTTTTTATACTTCTTGATTCTCCTTCAATTCCTATTCCAAATTCCTAGAAGTTACTCAGTTCTTTTGCTAACATGGAATATTTTTATTGTGTTCATAGTGTTGTTTTCATTTATAGCTACTTTTTTTTTATGCCTTTACTCAAAGATGTAGTGGTTTTGTTCCCTAAGCCTGAGTACTAAAGTGATAGTATAAGAACAGGGTAGGGATAGTTACTTGCTTGGGTCAGTAGGTGTGTCTGACTGACTTTTCTTTTTTCCCTGCTACTCCTCAAAGCTTCCTAAGTCCACAAGCTCCTCAACCTGCTTGGTTGGTTTTGGGTTGGGTGGGGGTTTGTTTGTTTGTTTGTTTGTGGGGGTTTTTTGTGTGAGAGGTGTTGGTTTGTTTATTTCATCCCTTATCAAGGTGCTAGTTTTCTAGAAAGTTTGTTCTGAGAAAGTAGAAAGTAGAGATGTGACTTTCCACGTATACTACTTTATACGTATACTTTATTGAAATATTCAAAAATTACTATAGCTGTCTACTGCTGCAGATTTCTTTCTCATTACAGGCAAGATATTTTTGGTGTGTGTACCGTGCAGACTTCAATATAGGGAGCCCTAGCTAGCATGGCTAGTGAAACAGAAAAGCAATTTAAATGATTTATCGTGATGGAGCTATATAGTGCCACATAGTTTATTGTGCATATGCATAGTTCACTGTGGGCTAGAGCCCCTGACGGGCCAATGAGTGAAATTTATGCATCACTTGAGATCCTCAGATCTCTCAGTTGCTGCCTAACTTAAAATGTCTAAATTTCCTCAGCGTACTGGAACAAGTATTGCCTAACTGTTCAAATGCTCACCAAGACTGTCAGACTGCTCAAGGCATGAATATATGCCTAGGTGGCAGCTGACCTCCCTGAGTACAATTTTTTTATTCTTCTGTTTATGAGATCCAAACTTGTTCTCAGACGAAGCCCACAAGAGAACATGAGGACTAGGAGGGACTTCTGGTGCCTGCAATAGCAAAGAGCTGGACTTTATTTTCAGAAGTATATCAAAGCCCATATCAACAGTAGTTTTTTTGCACTTCCCTTGCCCTCCCTTTCTGCCCCAGCTCCCATTGGAAGGCTGCTTGAGGACTTCCACCAACTTTCCTTTGACAGTTTAATCATAGCTGTATTTGTGCCAACATTGTTCCTTAGTTGAAGACACTCTTCTTCCTTCTTAGTGTTTCTAGAAGTATTCTTGAAGTGTTTTAGAAAGAAGAGTTACATTGTACCTCAGCCTTCATTTTGGTAGATTAAAAAAGCAGAGGTCTTTTAGTCCTCTCCCCTATAATAGGCTTTTCATTGTCCTTATCATCTTAATAGCTCTTCCCTAATTCTCTTCCTTATTATTTAATATGTCTTAAACTTAAGAGTCATTATATTCTCGATGATGATGTGCCAGTATTGCATCTGCCTTTTAGATAGTTGTATCATATTAATATCACATTAGTTAACCTATGATCAACAAATACTATAGCTCCTTCTGCTTTCATGTTGCAACAATAACTTTGAAATTAAAAATAAGTTTTAATTTTAAAATTTTTAGTTATTATTGCACAGCCGTGTATGTAGTATTGCTGAATAGCCACTAACACAGTCCTTCAGGTCATTCACCCCTCTGTTTTGTTAACAGTGTCTCCTATCTTTGTTATTAGAGCTCCTTTTCTAGCAATGGAAATTTGTAAAGAAACCAAGTCCAAAGCAAATTTTTGCTTCCCCAATCAATCACCCCAGCCCAGGAGTTTCCTGTTTAATCCTGTCTGGTGTTGTCTCCTATTAGGCCAATTCCTTGCTCAGGTTAGACTTCTATTAATCTTTATCTTCTACAAGATGTCAGAGTGTTAGAGCCCAGATGGATGAGCTCTTACTTCATTATCCTACTGTGGGAAATAATTTCATTCTTTAAAAGCTCATGTTACCCTTTTCCTTTTTTAAACAAGCAAAATTGAGTGTACAGACAGATGGAAAAATGTGTCCAAAAGCCTGTCCCCTCCCACTCGGGGGGTTAGGGGGCGGTTAACTTTTTAATTCTCTGCGTGGTACTCAGGAGTAATGACAATTACTCTAGAGGTTCAAACAACTCACAAATTCACTTAAAACTCAGCAGAACTACAAAAGATAGTGGCTTGGCAAAAGTTATGACAATACTTACAACTTGGCAGAACTATGAAAGGCAATGGCTTAGCAAAACTTGTGAAGGTATTCTCTTAATGTGCCAAAAATGAAGTTAGAGACAAAGAGAGTGGTAGAGAGGAAAAGAGAGTTCTTCCACAGTCCTGGGATGGAGCTCACCTCCTGCTTATAATTTGAAAAGGTTTAGTTCCTTGAGATCTGCTTTCACTTCTGTTACAGTATTTTTAGTTTCTATATACACACTTTTATTTGCCTTACTGTTATCTGCAAGGTCAATGTCATGCTCTGTTAAAAACTGAAGAAAACTGCCCATTTAGTTATGAAGCCATTCATTACACTTAGTCTCCACCTAATCATTTGTATTTTATAGTGCCTTCTTCTAGTTCTCTTAAAAATAAGGTTAAGTATCTTCACAACCCAAGGTCATTTATGGCTGGCCAGCTGAGAACACGGTCACTGTATGTGTCTGTGCCTCCAGTATTGCTCACAGAATCATTGACTGGTTGAGGTTGGAAGGGACCTCTGGAGGTCATCTGGTCCAATTCCCCTGCTCAAGCAGGGCCACCTAGAGCTGGTTGCCCAGTACCATCTCCAGGCAGCTTTTAAATATCTCCAAGGATGGAGAATCCACAACCTCTCTGGCCAACTAATACCCGTGCTCCATCACCCTCACAGTGAAAAAATGTTTCCTGATGTTCAGGAAGATCTTTCTGTATTTCAGTTTGTGCCCATTGCTTCTGGTCCTGTCACTGGGCACCGCTGAAAAGAGCCTGGCTGTATCTGCTTTGCACTGTCCCTCCAGATGTTAACATACATTGATGAGACCCCCTGAGCTTTCCCTTCTCCAAGCTGAACAGTCCCAGTTGTCTCAGACGTTCCTCACAGGAGAGATGCTCCAGTCAATCATCTTACAGGCCCTTCACTGGACTCAATCCAGTAAGATCGTGTCTCTCTTGTACTGGGGAGCCGAGAACTGGACACACAGGTCTCCAGGTGTGGCCTCACCACTACTGAGTAGAAGGGAAGACTCATCTCCCTCAAACTGCTGGCAACGCTCTGCCTACTGCAGCCCAGGATGCCATTCACCACCTTTGTGACACAGGCACATTGCTGACTCCACCAGGACTCCCAGGTCCTTTTCTGCAAAGCTGCTTTGCAGCCAGGCAGCCCCCAGCATGTGCTGGTGCATGGTTCTACCTCTCCCCACGTATTCTGTGACACCTGGCCTCCCAACTCCTGCCTGTAATTCAGCTGGAGAGACAGACACCTAAAAGTTGACTTTTGCAATAGCTTTGATAGCTCTGTGCCTGTATGATTTGTCTCATATTTTAATGTGTCATTTGGAACTTATTGGAGATACTTGCTCCTTAAAGGATTTTGTGCATAAGCACATTGATGACTGTGAAGAGCTCTATTACTAAAGCAATAAAGGTCATAAATGCAACTTAGCTTAGCTGGATCTTTAAAAAGTGCTATGCATATTTACTCTTACAGCTGGCCAAATGAAAGTTAGTGTTAAATAAAGGTGTCACTCCTGTGTCTTTCTAGTTATCTCTTTTCCTCCACTTTGCAGGCCTAAGCAAGTCCAAGTTTCTGTTATTTCCAGATATCCTAAAAGAAGAGTTTTAGTGCTGAGAACACCTAAATGTTTGCAGAAAGTAGCTATTTGTAGAGACAAAAAAGAAGAAGCAACAGCATAGATTTGACCTCATGTCACCTAATGATCTCCTTTCAGAGATACAGGTTAAAGGACAAGGATTGTATCATTAATTGCTATTTTGATTACAAGCTTCTGTTTAATTAAAGGGAGTGGGGTAAAGGAAAAAAAAAAAAAAGGCCTATTTTGGAGTATTTTTCCCCTTTATTACTTTCCTCCTTCATCTAAAGATGTCTGAGTCATTTATGCTTTTAGCAATGGACGTTTTGCCCTCTAGTGGTTTCTCTCGGTTACAAAATGTTCTGGGAAAACCTATTTCTTTAGGAATGCTTGGGAGGTTTTGATTTTAATTTTTAAACAGTGCACCCAAATTCATCAGAGTCCACTTAGATTTGGTGTGGAGCTGAAAAGCAATAAATTTTAAGATTATTTTGAAAATAATGGGATTGTTTTTCTTTTGTCTCTGCATCCACTGATGCATCTTTAATACTCCACCTTTAATTACAGTGTCCTCCAGTCTGGGGTACATTTTACTCACACAGATTGTTTATAAGAAGTTAAAAGTCACTGCATCGCAATTTGAAAGTAGTGGCAAGGAAATTACTTGGCAAAGATTTTGCTTTTAAGTGCATCTTTACTTCAAAACAGGGACACTTTATGGACATTATGAATAATGCTATTTGCAGCTTTATTTAACAAAACAAAGATGACTGTATAATAACTGGAGCTGTAATATACTTGATAGGGCAGCATGTGTCTGGTGCAAAATTTTCTTTGATTTCATAACAATGATCCAATTATGCTTATTTGGGGCATGAGTTGTGCACAGACAGAATGGTTTTTAGGTTTACTCTACAAGCCACAGTCACTGTTATGGTGCTCTGTTAGTATCAGATGTAGTGGTACCATTTATATTTTACTTCTTGGGACTCCAGCATACTGGCTTTCTGTTGCAATATTTCCCTGAATTTTTTTATTATGTGAAGTTTTGCTGAAGTGAATGGCATGTTGGCACCCTCCATTTATCTGGAGCTGTGCAGAGGAGGAACAATACTGCATAAATTATGTAATAGTCTTCTGAAAGATAAAGAAGAGTGGTAATTAACGTGCTTGGTGCCGCACCAATTGAGATTAAATATACATGCTACTCAGGATTGTTCTGTTCAAGATCAGCTCAAAATAAACATTTAGGAGATATTACAAAAAAGTCAACTTCAATACAAAGTTTCATTGCGTCTGTGAATTATAGTGCTTCCTGATGGGAATAAAAGAGGTTAATAGATTAATGGTCTTCCAGTTCTCTGCTACATGGTTCCCAAAACGTTTAGTTTAACTAATCCCTGAAAAGAACCACAGATGGATTGATGATACCCAATGGTTTTAAAATGACTGGATTGGAATAAACATGAGGCGGTGCTTGAGACCAACAACTGTAACTGAACTACAACCACATTCTTCCTTACATCAGAATCAGGCAAATTTCCATTGACAAAAATATTCTGCAAAAAAGATGTATTTTTTATTTTTTCTCTTAAGACTGCAATAAATGAAAATGTCAGACTCTTCTTTCCAATTCTCTATTTTTACTTGTACAATGTTTCTTTGTAAATATTTATTTATTAAGCCCCTATCCTCCACTCTAAAATGTAGAAGACTCTATCACCCCAAACACTCCTACTTCATGAAATATTAGTATTTTTCATAGGAAATCTCAATTATATGAGAATAATGAAAATTTCCTAGAAAGATAGTAGAGAGGTCTTTCCATAGTATAATTTCAAGCACTGGTCTCCAAAGACAGGACAGGAGGGCCACCAACTAAGGAAAATTGTTTCCGAGGCTTTTTTAGCTGCTGCAGTCCTGAAGAATAAGGGTTGTAGGTCTGCCAAAGTAGCATGAGCAGCTATGGCATGACCTGGGAGAAAGCTGGGTTCAGAATTTCTATGGTTTGAAGAGAATCTGCTTAGGAAGCTGGGAGAAATGTATTAAGCTCAGACAAAATCTCTCTATAGCTTATTTTAAAAAGCAAATTTTTGAGTACTAAAGCTATCTAAAAATTAGCAGAAATTGTAAAATAAGGACTGGTAGAAGAATAAGCATAAAAAGGGTTTGTGTCAGGATTAAAGAGAAAATAATGTATTATTCTTCTAATTACTAGTAAATTTTCTTTTCTCTGTATCTGGTTCTTTGATTTCCTGCTGTTGTTTTGTTCTGGTTTGTTTGGTTTTTTTTTTTTTTTATGGAGGGGGAAGAGGGTGAAGAGTTGCTTTTTTGTACGGATTCAAAGCCACTTTGGAGCCCTGCAGTTACAAAATGTCCCGTGCTGTGCATGACCAAGGGCTCTGCCTAGAGCTGCAAGCAGACTTGGCTGCTCCCACGTAGCCGCTATTCCCTGGAGCTGCCTGCTCTGCCTTCCTATGGAAGGCTTCTGTCCCTGGAGCAAGGAATGAGTGAGAAAGTTCTGTGCCCCAGCCCCTCAGGTCACTCATTTATGAATTCCTTCTCAAGAATTACAGCTTAAAAGATGCGCTAATAGGAGAGGATGTCAAATTGCGGTGGCTGTGAGATGAATAGCACTCTCACAACTTTGGAAGCGCTCCCCAAAAGTAGGGGACCTTCTGAGGCGTTAATCTCTTCAGTACTACTGCTTGGCATCCCTGGAGTCAGCAGTCCGAGTCTCCAAAGTTGGACCAGAAGAAACTCCAATGACACAGAGATCGGAAGATCTGCAAGGTCCCTTTTAATGCTGCATTGAAGTCAAAGGTAATATACAAAGAAGTTTATTTTGGACAGGCTGGCTTAGAGCTGAAAAATATAACCATACTTTTTTGAATAAAAGCATTTTTTTTTCTGAACTTCACATGAGGTGAACTGTGGTGAGGATTTTTGATTTAGTTTTGTTTTTCCCGCATATTGGTTCCCTTATGCCTAGTTCCTACTTGTAATTCTAACATAATAATTTGTTGCTTTCTTTGTGCATATTTTAACTGTACAAAATAGTGTATTTTTTTCCTTTATATATAGTAGAAAAATAAGCATTGAATCAAAAATGAAAATTATATCTGTTTTGTTCTTCATGAGAAGCACCATAAATCTTATGAATTGTCATATGCTGTAATATGCTCAGCAGTTGGTGAGTGTTAAATAGATTAATCAGCTGGTGTTAATGTTCAAAATTCTATCACAAATAGTCTAAATCATGTATTGAATATTGAAAATTATATTATTATGGACATTTAAACTGCAATTAAAAATAATTAAATTATCCCAGCCCAAGCAAGTGTGGTAAATAGAAGAATAGATTAAACTTGATTTTATTTTAGTTTATCTTTCTCTCATAAATTATGCTAAAGTATTAAAATATCCCCTGGGTAACATTTACTGTAAGTTAATAAAGACTAAGATTATATTTCAAAATTTTATATCCATGTCAAATGAATAACTAGATGGAGGATAAACAGCTTCTGAAAAATCGCCTGAAAACAACAATCCATCATGTTTAGGGAGAGTTTTCTTCCAGTTTGCTATCCTAGCATTTTTGCTGTAGTGTCAGTGGTCTTAGGAAAGATGGGATCCCCTAGAGATATTCTTGCATCGTGGTAGGAATTTCAGCAAATCTAAAGTGGTTTTAGAACCACAGTGCAGTTATTTTTGAAGAAAACCTTTTCCCTTCATTTCACCTGCAGCTATTACATGATGCTCCGTGGTTCCAGTTCTGACATCCTTCTAACTTCAGCCTAAGGCTGACAGCAAAAATAGTGTCTTCAAAAGTTTTAATTTATTAAACTATCTAAATAAAATAAGAGTTGTTTTCCCATTTTGTAAGCCTTCACTCCTTGTCAGGACTATGTAATGCTTTTGTACTTCTGTGTTGCTGCAACCATCATCTTCCCCCTCCTCTGAGGTTTCATGGCTACTTAAGATATCAAGACATCACAGTTCTTGCTTTAATCGGTCTCAGGGATTTTTAAATTCAATAAAGATTACCTGCAATTGATACTCAACAAGGCTTAGCTCACATTATCTGGCCTCCAGAGAGAACTTGAATCCTAGCTCCTAAGAGCAGGGTGTGCCTTTGAAGACAGGAAATGCCAAGCTGAGTATTTCAGATATCCTTCCCCTCTCTGGAGCTTGTGTACCTGACCCAAGTCTGCAGGCACATACCTTCACCTACCCAAGCTGGAGCCCCAAAGGTGGGGCCTCAGGAAATAGTGGACTGTTGTGGATTGTCTCCCTCATTAATGATTAAAGGATAATTAGAGGGTTTTCCCAGGGAGTTGAAAATCCCATCAGATGTCTTTCTCAGCCATGTAGGACTCAGACCCTACACACATAATTTTAAATGTTAGCTTTAAAACCTGTTTGAAAGATTTGAGATGAAAAGTTGTACTATGGAGTGCAACATGATGCACTGCAGCATTAATAACAATGTTTATGCAAGTAAGTCCCTCAAGAGAAAATAAAAGAAAGGTATAAAGAATAGACCTAACTTGTAGATTAGTAACTGAGAGTGTCTGCTGTGATTCAACCATGAAAATGGCCAATTAAAATCTAAATTGTCTCAGGACAGATATTTACAGTAAAGAAGGAAAAAGGCACTGTACTGGTATGACATTGTCTGCTCAGTTATGTTCAAGAAAGATAAATTAAACATCCGAGTTCAAGACATGATTGACAAGTCTCCTACTAGATTAGACAACCTACAAGAAGGGAGTGGAAGAAATGAATTTTTTTAGATCAGCATAATGAAGGCTGATATAGGATATATATGTTGTCTGTAAATACCTTGGGATAGTATGACAAAAGTTCAGAGAAGAATTTGTTGAATTAAGGACGTGATTTAGCCCCAGCCAGAAGCTGAGCACCACATGGCTGCTCACTCACTCCTCAGCCGTTGTGGGATGGGGAGGACAATCGGAAGAAAAAGGTCAAACTCATGGGTTGGGATAAGGACAGTTTACTGGGACAGCACAGGGAGAGGAAAATAACAACAGTACTTATAAAAGAATATACAAAGTGGGTGATACACGATGCAATTTGCTCACTAACCAGAGCCCGACGCCCAGCTTGTCCCTGAGCAGTGACTCCTCCCCATTTATATACTGAGCATGATGTCATATGGTATGGAATATGCCTTTGGCTAGTTTCAGTCACCTGTTCTGGCTGTGTTCCCTCCTAGCTTCTTGTGAAAATTAACTCTATCCCAGCCAAAAAACAGGACAAAGGGTAATATTTGTATGAAAACAAATGCGTACGAATTCTACATGAATCAGGCTTGAATCTGTGCTTCCTTGAGAGCAGGAAATTTGCAGCTGGTTCAGGTTATGGAAGAGATTATATTTTGGATGATCTGTCAAGCTCTGGCTTCAACCTCTATTTCACTAGTTATCCAAGGGAAAAAAGATACTTGAAGCTTTTAAATTGCTAAGAACTTTCATTTTCTAATGACACCGAGAAAGTGATCTACTGAATTAACCACCTCATTCCCTCTACTGTTTCTTTCCATAAGGTTTTGCAGTTCAGTAACAGACTGTGTAGCTTGTTCTTGCCCATCTTAATGGTATGGGAGCCAACATTTCAAGTTAGATGCTTCAAGCTCATTCAAATCACAGCAGAGGTTTCTGGGACTCTGTGCTAATGGTTTAAGTGGCCGCCACCTCCAGCAGCTCTGAGTCTGGGCTTTCCTCCTGCCCAGCTGCTGGAGCCCAGCCTGGGGGCTCAGAGACCCAGGGGCTCAGTCCCAGGCTGCTGCTTTACTGTTTTCCGCTTTAACCAGCAGGGAAGATAAGTGCGTGTCCCAGAGACGCAGGCACACAGGCACACAGGACCCTGACAAGGCTGGTTACGCTGACTACTGCAGACAAGGCGCTGCCTTAAACAGCACCTACGTGTAGAACTCACTAGTGCTGTAGCTTGCTAGTGACAGCGTGCACACTCAGTAGGTTCACAAGCACACGCAGATTCGTGGATCCCCCAAGTGCCAGCACAGCCCCTCTGTCCGCCTGGCACCCCTGCTTGGATCTTTTTTAACTATTCCATGAGGCCTCCGCTCACCAGCCGGTCCAGGTTGGTGCTTGCTGCAAACAGGCAGCGCTTGCATGCGCATCACACGTTCACAGGATCCCCTGAATACAAGCACAGACCCTCTGCCCAACTGATACGGGCCATTCACAGCCTTCTGCTCATCCAGCTGATCCGACCTGGAGTTTGCTAGTGCATACACAAGCACCCACACACCCGGTTTGGGGAAGACACTCGCCCCACCAAGCAGCCAGCACCAGGCACACGGGCACGTGGGTGATCCCACTCCAGCCACCAGCATGGAGCCCCTCGCTTTCCTCACTCGTGCCCGACCCCCAGCTGGTGGTTTTCAGGAGACACACCATTCCTGCCCCAGTGGCTGGCAGCTGAGACCAAGAGTTACTCCAGTTACTGGCACCATGGGCATAGGGGTGTCTGCACCTCCAGTCTGACTCTAATTGCTGGCCCAAAATCCACTCACGCCAGTCACCAGCACCCAATCCTTGCGGCTGTCACACACGCACACAGGATAGCAAGTAAGATTACGCAGTGTTGTGGTTTAATCCAGCAGGCAGCTAAAACAACCACAGTCGTTCCCTCACTCCCCCTGCTCGGTGGGATGGGGGAGAGAATCAAAAAGAAAAAGGTAAAACTTGTGGGTTGAGATAAAGACAGGTTAATAGGACAGAAAAGGAAGACAATAATAATAATGATAATAGAATATACAAACCAAGTGATGCACAGCACAATTGCTCACCTCCCAGAACTGCTGCTCAGCTAGTTCATGGGCTGTGCTGCCTCCAGGCCAACTCCTCGAGTTACATACTGAGCATGACGTCATACAGTAGGGAGTACCCCTTTGGTCCATTTGGGTCAGCTGCTCTGGCTGTGTCCCCTCCCAGCTTCTTGGGCACCCCACACCTTCTTGTTGGCAGGCCAGTATGAGAAGTTGAGAAGTCCTTGACTGCTTGGCAACAACTAAAATATTAGTGTGTTACCAGCATTATTCTGATCCTAAAATCAAAATATAGCACCATACCAGTTGCTAGTAAGAAAATTAACTCTATCCCAGCCAAAACCAGGACACACAAAAAGATAGTTAATATTTAATAAGAAGATAGGACAGCTGCAGTGATCAGGCTCAGGGCTGGGTCAGACAAGCGTGCTGATGTGCTATGGCTTACAGGAGAGCAGCCCCTTTTATACCCCCTGTCTATTCCCTGCTTTGTTCCGCCCTGATCCCCTGCTTCTGCACTTTCATTTGTAAGTTTTGCATAGTCCCACAGAACCCTCTCAAATATCCCAAACCCACATGTTCCTCTTGTTTCCTGCCTCGTGTTGGTTACAAAGTTCAGGTCCACCCTCTCCAAAGCTATGCCCATAGTTTAGCAGCCCATCAGTTAGTGACAGGAGGTTTTTGGTCTTTGGTATTTTCTGTTATCCTTTGTCTACTGGGTTTGTGTTTCTGTGAGTTCTTGTTTAATGCTTGCCCCTTTAATTATTATACATTTGCATTGAAAAGGTCCTTGTTCAGATAAACACAATGAAGCAGACATTCTCACTTTCTACTTACCGTTGCACTGTGATTGGGCTTATTTCCGTTGGGTATTTTGATGATCAGAATCTCTGAAAGTCACCCTATACTCTTCTTTATGAGAGTCATAGACTTGGGAGTCTTTTTCTAGTCAGTAGGGAGTAAAATACTAGACTTTCCATGGGCACCTATGGAAAGTGTTGTTAGAGACATTTAACTCTCCCCACCTGCCTGCTTTAGAAATAGAGTACATCAGTAGCTCATGAACAAATACATGGTAAACATCAGGCCTGGGCACTATTAAATGCACTGAATGCCCCTTCCATGCTTTTAGCCTGTCTCAGCACCTTCCCAAAGAGTGCTGGAACAAAGCCAATGAGTGGTTTAATTGTGATAAACCTAGTTTTGAGTGCCAGGATACCAGTATGGATGGAGGTTGTTCAATTCCTTTTAGCATTCATAACCAAGACTCTTCCTGGCCAAATTTAATTTACTTAAGCAAGCCTTACAGATTTTCTAGTAGCACCTGACACTCAAGATTAGTTAAGGGAGAGTCATTTAGCACTCAGTTCCCTGAAAACAGTAATTTGCTGTCATTTCACTTGTTTTTGGCTGTCTGAGCCAACTGCATGGTGCTGGTGGATATAGCACAGAACTGATGGAAGACCTGCTCTCATCTGGAGCAGCAGTGGGAACCCAGGCAGAATATTCTGGAATATTGCAAATGATTCTGTGCTGTTTAGACAACTGAATCTCACCCCTATTGTCTGTGTTTCCAGTCATGCCTGTGATGTAGCTGACTGTGTAAAGTTTTATCCTGCTTAATAGGTTAAGGTTTAGGTCGGGGAATGGACGTTTTGGTAATGCCCAGGTAAATCAGAGTGGTCCAGCCAGTGGTCCGCAAGCCAGATCTCACCTATGGGCAGAGTTCTATGACTGTATGTATAATTTGTATCACAGCTCTGCATGCTGAAGTACTTGTCTGCATGATATGTTGCTAACAGCATTACTACATGTTGGAATAGCTCTTTGGTTCATGCTGATATGTGACATAAAATAGAAAAGAAGCTCGATACTGATTTGGAAATGTAGCTTTATCTGATATAGCCGATACTGCTTTTTGATTTTCTTGATCACCGCCCTCACATTGATTTAATTGGTGCCCTCATCATCTATCCCCAGCAACACTCTAAAATAGCATACCAATGAGAATGCTCAAGGGTTAAACATTCTAAAAGCTAGAACTTATTTCTATAGCTACCTTACATGTCATTTACATAAATCCAGTTGCTTCAAGATTTAATGGTAGAATGAATGAGACTTTTTGTATTTTTGTACAGAAATTTGTATTTCTGTCCTTTTTAATGTTGTCAGTGATGATGCAATTTCTAATATGTGTTTTTTCTAAGCAGTACAGTTACATTGACTATAGTAGCGACACCAGCTGATGTGTCAGGGTGAAAAATATGTTTTCCTTTTTTGGCTTTGTCTGAATAAGTCTATATAAGCAATTTTATTCTTGAAGCAGATTTCATAACAGCTGCTTCCAGTTCTAATTCTTTCTCTTACCATCTGTCTTCTCTTAATTCTGCTATTAGAATGGCAAACAGAACCCCAAGGATGCTGTGAGTTTCTGAGAAAGATGGGCAACCTCTAGCAGCCTCTGAACATTGAAAACACAAAGTTCCATTTGAACTTAGCTGTGCATTCCTGCTCCAAATGAAGACCTGAGGGAAACGAGAGCTGTGCAGATGCTTTGTGTTGAATAGCACAGACTTACAAGAAGTCTGAAGATGGACTAAAAGGCAAAAAAAGTTTACTTAACTTTTAAATGAAATTTACAGCACCAGGCTTCTCAATTTGACTAATTTCAGAAAAAAAACCCAATTCTACTAAATACTGTCTTCAAAAGTTCTGTTTCAATAGATTTTTTTTTAAAAAGCCTGTACATATCTAAAATCAGGTCACCACACCATCTCTGCTGTAGCACTTCTTAGTGATACAGCGAGAAAAAAGTGCTATATCTTTAGAAAAAAAACCCCTATTATTTTCTTAACATACTCTACAGACATTTTAAAGATGGATGTTCTTGTAAATTAACCTTTCTTGTAATGTGCTATCCAAACTACAGATTTATATTTTCCCCATCACTTACTACCTATTTTCAGTTTGTAATAAGGTAATATTTCTTCGTGATTTCATGGTGATCAATGGTTTTTACTCAGGCTGGCAGTCTGTCACAAATGGAGTCCCCCAGGGATCAGTACTGGGCCCCACACTGTTCAACATCTTCATAAATGATGTGGATGATGGACTTGAAAGCACCCTCACCAAGCTTCCTGATGACTAAACTGGGTGGTGAGATGGACATGCCAAAAGGGAGAGCCATATTACAGAGACACCTGGACCAGCTGGAAGAGTGGGCTAGCGAGAACAATATGAAGTTTAATAAAGACAAGTGCCGAGTCCTGCACCTGGGATGACTTAACCAAGGAGCCCAGTGCAGGCTATGATCTGTGCGGCTGGAGAGCGACCTTGCTAAAAGGGATCTGGGGATCCTGATCATGAGTCAGCAGTGCATCGCTGCAGCAATGAAGGCAAACTGGGTCCTGGGCTGCATCTGCAGGGGCATTACTAGCGAAGATAGAGACACAATCATGCCAATCTACTCACTGCTTGTCAGTGTCCAGTTCTGGTCTCCGGGCTAGAAAGATGCAGACAGACTGTAGAGGGTCCAAAGGAGGGCCATGAAGATGATCAAAGGGCTGGAGAACCTGCCCTATGAGGAAAAACTTAGGGAATTTATTTTTTGGGTTTTTTTTTTTTCCCCTGGAGAACACAGAGCTCAGGGGGAGATGTCATCACAGTATTCCAGTACTTAAGGGGCAACTGCAAAGAGGATGGAGACTCTCTTCTCACAATAGCCACATGGAGAAGACAGGGAGCAATGGATATAAATTGTACCAGGAGGGGTTTCATCATGATATAAGAAAGGAAACTTTTACAATTACAACAGTCGTTCAACAGAACAACCTCCCCAGGGATGTGGTAGAGTCCCCATTGGTGGAGGTTTTCAAGATGCAATTGGACAGAGTGCTGGATAGTCTCATCTAAGTTCCCTCCCCCACAAACAGTTGGACCAGAAGATCTTTTCAGGTCCCTTTCAGCTTGGGCTATTCTATGGTTCTGTCCACATCTACTAAGTCTATTCTTGGAAGGGCAAGGAAAAAGTAACTTTTTAGGAGACAGCCCCAGTGCTTATTTCAGTAATGCTAATTGTTTAATAACTTAGCCATTTCTAGTGAATTATCTAACTACCTACCTAATATTATCCTTCTTCAGGGTAAGTAGCAAGGTACTGACAGGAGGAAAACATATACCTTGACATAAAGTCATAGTCCAAAACGCTACTACTGACTTGCTCTTCCAGTTAGTGTTACCATTAGAAGCTACTTAATTTTGTCTTCACTGGTTCCTGAAAGGGAACAAACGTCTGTCAAAGGAAGTACCTCATACATATATATCTGTTTCGTTCTTTTTCTGCCTCCTGGCTGATTGTTACCATTTTCTGCTGATGAAGAGGTGTCAAGGAAGTGGCAACTGGAAAAGTTCACAGTCTGAATTTAACAAAATGGGCAGCTTTGCAGCCCCATAAAATATGAGATTGGCAGAGTGATCTGCTCAGATCATGAATCAAGTTGCCCATTTACAGTGCATGTGCCATATCCATTTGCTGCAAAGGCACTGAAATATGGGAACAGTGATATCTCAACATCTTCGATTACTTTGTGCTAGGCTTGTCTCCTTTCTATGTTGTATGTCCATGTTACGCAAGGTTCATTCATCAAGACTTGACTATTGATGAGAAAAATACATTGTACTCATTTTTAAAGCTTGCAATATCAACAAATATTTTTTTGTTTTAATTTTTTTTTCCAAATGTTAGTCAACAAATATATGCACACTTTACTGCAGATATTATGTGATTATTAAGACCTTTATTTATTATATTATTTCATATTCATTTACCCTGCCCAGAATATTAATGACATTTGATGTTGCTGTAAAATAGGAAATTTTAATTCTTTTGTGCCAAAGACTTATTCTTTTTTTTTTCATAGGTTCAACACTATAATTATGAGGATTATTTTTGGCTCAAAAATTGGGAAAGGAAACAATTCTGTCATGTGATGTTAATCACATAGAATATAAATGACTTTGTAGTAGTGAGAATTAGGAAGATCAGTCATGCTCCTTGAGGGGAAAGGGAACAAGGGAGTTGAGTTTTAGTCTATTCTCAATAGAATATTTAATAAATGTCTTCAACACTTCATGGAACTGCAATTCAATGCATCATTTTATTTCTCTCCTGATAGTGTTGGGAAAAACCTGACATTGATTAAATACTACTCAACTTTTCCAAGATGAAAAACTCATTCTGATGTATAAAATACTGACATGAATTGCATTTGGGCATTCTTATGTAGTAATTATTATGTTGATTTTCTGTAAACTGGCCTCAGATTTAATCTTTCAGTGTTAAATTCATCTTACTTAACTTTATCAATCTAAAAACTATATATATATATAGTCTAAAGGATATATCGTCTGGGATTCTTGAACAGTCAGTGGACAGAGAGAGACGTAGTCTCAAAAGCAGATTTATACTGTATATTTTATGTTTAGTTAAACTGTATTTAGAAAAAAAAAGTATCCATTTTCCTATTAATGGAGGTTTTTGTAGCACTGGAAAAGCCTAGAGTAAAAGCTCAGTTCTAATCAGTGTTTGTTGATGGCTAAAGTTGCATGCAATTCCATCTTTAGTCTTCACACAAGCAATCTTTTGGTTAGCAAGAAAAAATCTGCTTTTAGTTTCTGTGACTTTTGGGATTTTCTCAGCACATTTAGAAAATTTTATGGGCCTTGCATCCTCTGTAAATTTCAAAGCAGAACCCGTTTTCACTTGACAACAAAGCTTAGCATGTTGTCACAGATCTGATGTTAGACTGGTGCACAAGGATGTAATTATCACGAGAATGTCTTTAAAAGTTTGTCTGTAAACTTGAGCCAGGGTGGTGGGTCAATTTACAAGAACTATTGTCATGTGTTTTTAAAAAATGAAAAATATCTAAAGGTAGTTTATTTACTACACTTGCAATACATGCTATTCTATTATGGTAACAATAGAGGCCACTATGGCTCCAGAATTCGAAATCTAAAGAAGCCTATAAATTACTATTTGCTAGAGAACAAAACCAACAGTAGTGGTTTTCAGGTAATGTTTACCTGTTAAATTCTAGTAAAACATTAAATAAATATGTCTTGATGATAGTAAATACCACTTGCTTGAAAGCAGATTAAATCCAGTGGGAATAGGATTGTTTTTATACCAGATTAGAAGTTTAGGAAATATTGTATAGGAGGGTTAAAGCATTAGTGTAAGAATAAACCTTTTCATTTTGGAGGTATTGGGGACTTTTATTTTTCAGACACTTTTAGATTAGAATGTACCTTTCATTTTTTTAAGGGAAATGAGCTTATGACCCCCTGATTTGTATTTTGGACAATGTACATGACACTCACTACAGAGGCAGAGAAGTTGGTACCATTGTTTCTACCTGTATGCTGTATTGAAAAATGTATTTTTGACATTTATTCTAGTTCATACTGGTTCAGATCCCACTAGTGGATATGAGGTAGTGCAGTGTTAGCTTATTTTTGTTTGTTTGTTTGTTTTAATGTTCTATTCTATTCTATTCTACTCTATTTTATATTTTATTCTACCAGTATTATTAGGTCTTGCAAAGGAGCAAGGTATCATTATTAAAGATTAGGCTACTAAATGTGTAGGTAGATGCATGTTGATGCTGAGATGTTTTTTGGGCCTTGTTTTTGATACTTACATGGAAACTCTGAAATGTTAGTTGTGATTTATTCTAAGGACTGAACACTGGTAAAATTAAGGAAGTCTCGGGGATTTTGCTAGGCTTGTAGAAGCACAGGATTTGCTTATTTTCTGTTGCTTACAGGGGTTCGATATTACAACTCTGAGTTTCCGAGCACAGCCAGGGGAACAAGTACAGGAGTGGAAATTTGTTCAATGTATGGCAGACTGCCCAGTAATTAAATACGCTTCTCTACAATTTGTTTTCTTTCTTTCTTTTTTTTTTAATGGCATCATTCTCATTTAAATAATTGTTTCCCTTGGAATATGGCTGGGAACTGGGTGTGTTAGGCTGGACCTAAAATACAAAACGATGCTTGTCCACTTAACGTGCTGCATGTGGGCAAGGCTGAAATTTGCACAAAGCTCCAATAAAGGCAGCGAAGCTCAGTATGGTCGCAACTGCAGAGACTAATGGGGACATAGCTGAATTGTTATAACTTTGATGCCTATCAGTTTCACTAGGCAAAAAGCCAATTGCTGGAGGAGCTGTCTAAGGGGACACAAGATTTAATGGTGATACCATCAGTAAATGTGTCACTCACTGAGATGGGGAAGATGCATATTTTTCTTTGGGTATTGTCCAACAGTGAATTAAAGTAATTTTACACAGTGCATTGAACAGTCATCAGATGGCTGTTGGCTGCTTTCAGCTTGAGCTGGTTTTAACTGTCAATTTACAGATGGGAGATTTAAATCCTTGCAAATGAATTCTGATATCATTTCTATTTGGTAGCTAGTGAATACCTTTAATTTTGAAATAACTTCAGTGAAACTCTCTGCATGCTAGTTGTCATGTTATTTCACAGAGTTGAAATAGCAGAATCTAGAAAGAAAGTAATGGCAAGCTTATCTCGCTTTCCTTCATCGTACAATTACATATACTGTGGATGATACCAGAGATCATGAAATTAAATACGGGACAAGTCTTCGAGTAGCTGGAAGGTCCTTCTTAGTCTTTGATATTTCTTTTCCAGTGTCTAATGAATCCTGCTTTATTTTTCCATTCTCACTCTGTATACCTTCCATGTGGCTGTTAGTAAGCTGTTTAACCTACCCATATCTACATTTCAGATTTTGCTCACTATATGCTGTGTTTACACATGTTGACAAGCTCCCTTAGCTCACATACTTTATATGTGGCAAAAGGAAATCTTTGCTCATAAAGCCACATTGCCTTTGTCAGGTCATAGGCTAAGCTGAGAAAAACCTCTTGGTTGCTGGCATGGCTGTATCCATTCTAGAGATTTTGCCAGCTTGCATCAGCCAGGTAGTGTGATTTTATATCTGCAGACTTTTTTCCCAACGTAGCTACACTGGCGGAACACTCAGTCTCACCTACGGCGTACATCTGTTCTGCCGTGATGCAGTTGATTCAGATAGCTTGCGATCTATGGCTGATACCGCATATAGTTTATCCATATAGTTCAGGATTGAAGGATCTTGCATTCCTTCCATGTGTTCATTTCTTGCTCTCTTGGAGAGCCTCTGGAACAAAGATTTACCTAATCCTTACTCAGCAATCACGATGATACTGAAAGAAAAAAAAATAAACAGAAAACAAAAAACCAAAACCAAACACATCAGAATCTGAAACTTTAACCTTTGTTACGCAGGTGACATAGAGTTGGAAATTCCTTTTAGAGACAAGGATTATCTTTTTATGGATATTAAGATAGCTGTGATTTAATTTCCCTTAGTATGTCTCAGTCTAATCTAGACATTTTCATCCTGGCATGTTATCAGAACTCGATTCTCTACTACTGTGGGTTGTTGTGGTTTGTCTGAAAACCTGCCACACTCTGCAGCAACAGCGTTGTCTCAAGACAGAGCAGGTGTAATTTGAAGACGTTAACATTAAGAGAATTAATCTGCAAACCCTATGGACTGATTCCTCACCTGCTGAGGCTCAAGCTGTCATCTGTAGGGCCAGGTTTGACCAACTTCACCACATCAGTCAGTCAGTCCTCTTTTAATGGCTGTCAGCAAGGGGAAAAATGACAGACAAAAGGCAATTACAGTAAGAAAAGTATTTGAAAAATGACCTTTCTACCCTATACTTCTGTGAATGTGAGAAGTACAGTCTGTAGTCTGTTAGGTTTAAGAATGGCCAGAAGTGGAAAGGTGCTCTCTCAAAGTCAGCACAAACTTAATAGGAGACAGAAATGAATATTCTGTGGTTTCTGTAAGAGACAGAAATGAGGGAGGCAGAGGAAAATGGGTTAAGCAAAATGAGCTATAGTCACAGGTGATTAAAAGATGTCTACGAAAAGTATTTTTCTAGTCCTAGAAAGAACTGACAGTCCTTTCCTGTCAGTCACTAATGCTAAAAGTAAGGCATATGCTTATGAACAGCATGGACTCGAGGGGGATGACTGTGCTATGTGACACCACGTGATAAAACAACACACCAGACAGTTTCTCTATCAGTAGGGCTGTAACTCTTCAGTAACTCAAATTAATGAAGGACAGACACTTCAAAATTCCTGCAAAACCAAGGAGAGAGGCTTTGCTGGTGGCACTGCAGCAGGAAGAGGCCTTACTTTCTGCCAGTGATTGATTTTGAGACATGGTCTGCCACATGTGTACTTATCTTAGCCCGTATCACAGCAGGGAGACCGCTATTTACTTGTGGTAGAACACATACTGAGGAGGGCTACTGGCTCGTAAATCTGAAAGTTTACCTGCAAGGCTCTTTCATCCCTGAATGATATCAGCAGAACTGACTGCAGTGCCAACTCACTTAAGAGGAGTGATAAACTCTCTGCCAGACCCTTATCACTAAAAGCATGGTTTGCAGGAAGCAGGGGAGCTCAGAAGAAGAACAGAGAATAAGAAACTGAGAATAAGTTAAAAAATGTCCTATCCAAAAAAGAGGTTATTGGTGTCAGATATCCTATTTCTGTTAGGCAGGTTTGGCTGTGTTTGCAATTCTCTTGCAGTGTTCAGAGTGCCCTGAATATAGCAGCAGAGCTAAACCTTGTCACCTTTGAATGACATAGTTCAGTTGAATGCTTGTAAGGTGAACAGTTCATTGCAGCTCTAATACAACATTCTGATGCTTTTGAGGCAAAGATCAATAATTAATGTTCCACTAGAGACCTTAATGGCACAGTTACCGTCACACATTGCTCTGTTTTATAATGGCATCTCTCATAACACTAACAACTTATAAAAGCATAATAGTGGTAATACTGGAAGAAAGCAAGTTAACAAAAAACCTCTCAGTCTCCTCCATCCCACCCACTGCTCTCTCCTCCTCCCCAACAGTAGATGCTTATATCTGTGATGGGGTTCCTAAGGCAAAATAGACGTTATATAGTTGTTCTTATAGAACACTAGGTAAAATAGTCCACAGGGAAAGAAAAAAACAGGTGTACATCATGTGAAGTAAAGACAGTGCATTCTCATGTAAAGAATATGCACAATGTGTTTTTATACTGTCAGTTTTGTTTGCACCATGAAGACCTAACAGGCTTTGGTGGATATGTCCTCAAAGAATAGGCAGGATCTCAAAATCTTAGCATTGAACAAGCAGAAAGTAATAAATCAGCAAACTTCTTTCTGTCACTCTTTATTCTTTTTAGAAAGTATTTAATTGTTCCTCCTCCCACCTCCCAAACTTGATTCCTTGACAATGAATTTCCATTATATCAAGTGTAGCGCAGTATGGACCATCCATCATTAAAATTTTACCTTTACACTGAAACTCCAGTTAAGTATCAGTAAGAGGATGATAGGGCTTGGTACTCACAAATGCTCATTTTAGCCTGGGGACCCAAGTACCTTTAGGCTTCCTCTGTAGTTGGGGATGAGAGAGACCCTGCTGCAGGAAGCAATTTTCAGTACCTAGATACAGGCTACTGTGCTGAATTATTTCAAAACAGATCCTCCAGCAGGTGATTCAGAGCAGGCATCTAATTTTTACTTTTTCATCCATCCAGCACTAGAGCCTATTTTTTTCCCTAAGTATGCAAAACAACTTGTTTAAGCCTCATCCTTTCAGCATGTTCTGCAAAGAAGCAATTTCACTGGAATTTTGGACTAGCCGTATGCATTCACTAGGAATATCTGAACTGGATGACCAGATAGCAATTTCCAGCTCTCAGGTCTTGATATGCTCCACCCTTCCTTATGAACTCTCTTTCTTCTGAAAGGAAATGTGTGTCTATACAGGAATGGATCTGCAGTGCACTCTGCAAGAGATACTGCCTGGCATGAGAGGGTAAGGACTGTGAAACATGAACATATCTATTTCTTAGTGTGGACAGCCAATACATCAAACTAAGGTTCCCAGACAGGCTTCCTGTGTCCTCTGCTTTCCTCTTTTCTCTCTTGTGCATCCATCCACCAATAGGAATGATTTTGCCTTCGGTGAAAAATGAAAAACATGTTTCTTATGCCAATGTACTCCTGCAAGGAATGATTTCACTTGTGTACAATTAAACCAAAGTAACTAATGAAAGTATTCTTCATTGGCTAATCCTGTCAGACTTAATATATTATATAAACCACTTCTTATGATGGGTTAACACATCATTTCATCAAGCAATAAATGCTCTAGTGAAAAATGTCCCAAATTAGTTACACTCACTGTGTTCCTCAAGGAGGAAAATGAATAAGGTAAATTTTAATTCAGCTATTAATGATGAAGTAACACCTGAAAGGGGTCACCCTGGTTAATATTGTACTGCACAAATCAAAGGAAATGCATGGATAAATTTTAATGCATGTTACTGTTATTCTTCTTCACAAGTTTGTTTCCTTTTAAGAAAGGTTATTTTTATTTTTCTTTTTCTTTTTTTTTTTTTTTTTTATAAGTACAGAGCTTAAAATCCCATCAAAATAATTTCAAGTCCTATAAGCCTTGATTCCCACAGCTCTGCAGTAGTTGGATAATGAAACAAGAAATTACTAGGGCATTCAGCACTAAGATTTAAATTGTGTTTCTCATACCATATTGACTATGGACCAAAGTGGAATTGTTGCAATACTGAGACTTCATACACTAAAAATAAAAGTATATTGCTGCACAATAATGTAGCCAATGTACCTTATGTTACAGCGGTTGTGTTGGCCCAAAGATAGGAAGAAAATCTGTATTTTAGTTCCATCTTTACACAACTCCATAGTATAAACGATGCAAGTTTTTGCCTGAGACATTGTGTACAATTATCATTGAATGTGCTTTCTCTGAAACTTTATATTTTATTTAGTGTCAGTATTTGTAGGTTACGTTCACTCATTTTTTTAATACATATGTCAATATAAATTCAAAAACTGTATTTTAATCAAAAATTTAAATGCTGTGGTGGACTTGGTAAAGGAGTGAAGGCAAAGTTGGCTGTGATAGCTACGTACTGGTACTGCACTGTACATATCCATTTAAAATAGCAACCAATGCCTAATCAACTATTACCTCCAAAAGCTGGTATTTTAATAACTACAGTGATTAGTAGGGATTACAATGACAGATAAATTCAGGATTCTTTTGGGACAAGAATTAGGGATGTCAATAGTAAATAATATCCCCATGCCAGAAGGGAATCCATATAATAGATGATAGTCCTGTTCCACAGTTTGTAAAGTTATTTCTGAAGGAAAAGCACAAGGGAAGATATTTATATGTGTGCTAAAATACATGAGAGTATGTTGGAATAGTCTTGTTACACAGATGTATTAACACACAAAAATAAATATTTATATAAGAATATCTGTTGATTCACACCATAATTATGCCAATCATAAGTTGCAGCACTGACACCTGCTTAGGACATTACTGTCAAATCTAGACTGTTCATTTTCCACCACTTTGGTTGTACTAATGCAACTTGTTATGGGACAATGTTGATATGATACAGGCCAACAATAAAAAAAAGACTACCAAAGGCAATTTGGTTTATCACTTAAGTTTTACCATGTAATAACTTTTCCTTGAAAGTAATTTATCATGTCTAAAATATTATATGCGTTTACCCCCTTTTTAGCTGGTAACCTGTATAAAGTTATTTTTTTGAAAATCAGCTGGGAGCAATTTTCTTCTTCATTAATATCTTCTTTATGCAATAATTTCCTCATATAAAGCCCCACAGTTTGCACTGGACAGTGCTTTCCTGTATCACTGCCATGGGAAAGATCTCTAGTCTAAATTCCAGTAAACAGCTGAAGCGAGGTACAAAAAGCAGGGGAGGTGACAATATGGGTGTAACATTGCTTTGGTATCTCCCTTCTGACTGCAGTCTTTTGCCTTTACCAGGGGACACTCATCAAAGAACTTAATTTGTTCCAACAATATGGATGAGAATTATGAAGCAGAAAGGGCAATCACATCTGCTCAGTGCTATCTCTATGTTGGCACGTTCTTACAACAGAGAGAGTCCTCTGTCATCTCCCTCCTATGCTCCAGTCCAGGAGGAATAGAGTTTTCCAGCCTCAGTACTTAGAGTCCCTCTGCTACCTCATTGCCAGCTCAGTAGCCAGACCTTGGTTAAAGGTTTTTCTGAGAATGTGCTTGGGGTATCTTCTGTGTTTAGCAGCAAAGAGAGGACTTAGCAGTAATTGGCACATCTATGCTACTATGATGGAAGGAGTGGACAGAGGAGGTCAGAGGACACCCACTATCTAATTTGTGGTCTTTTCCTGTCAGAGGCACTACAGGAGGAAAGAACTCGGGAATGTTGCATGAATAAATTTAAAAAGCAACTATTTTCCAATGTAATCGAAAGATCAGGAGCAGGTTTTCCTTTCTGCCACATTTTTAATTGCTCTAAGAAAATAAATGGCCTGGGACTAAGTCTAAGCAAGCTAGGGTCCCTAGCTTCAGTTTCCTACATAGCCAGTTCAAACTTAGCAAAGGCTATCTGGCCAACTGGATGGAGGGTACTTACACAGGAAACAAAGATAACTCAGGAGGGCTTTATTCAGCTAGCATCTAAAATATAAATGCTGTTAAAGGATGTGAGACTATATCCTTAAGGGACACTAACACTAATGACAATGTAAAAAAAATCCAGCCCAATTTCCCCTGGATTTCTGTGTTTATCTGGGTGTTTATCACTTGTTATTTAATCCTATGCCTTTCCTCTTCAGAAAGCAGTGATCAAATAAATAATATAAAATATAAATATGACTGTTTATCAAAGTGTTGAAATGAAATAAAGAATGGTCAATTCAGAAAACAAATGTATTATAGCAAGTGCTCAATTATCTTCCCTTGTATTACTCTTTTTTCTGTTACATTTTCTACAGCAGAAACTGAAATATGTCTTCCTTTAACATGAGTAGTTCTGAGGCTATACAGGAATGACACCTTAAAGTCTGGGAAACAGGTTGTTCTCTTGTTCCACTTGGTTTAACTTTTTTAATGGCTTCATTATTGACAGTGACAACATACTTTAGTTCACCTGTTTACAGCCTTTTTGTACAAAGTGAAATATGAGATGATTAAGAGAAGATGCTTTCATATATTCTAGATTCCTTAATTGGAAAAGGGTTTGATATAAGTCCAGACAACATCAATATTCTTCATGTCACCACAAAGTTGTGAATGCTTTTCGTAAGATCTTGGAGAAGATTGATGACATTTGTACTATGTTTCTAGTACTAACAGATGAGAAGAAAATAGTATGATTGTAATGGAACTATGAAGTAGTACATGTTATGTTGTCGGACAAGGACTTGTGCTACAAATGCACTCAGCTGAGCAAACTAAAAAAATATGTTCTTAAATGAAGAAATAAAATTCCACTTCTTTCAACTGCTTTGAAGTGCAATCCTGAATTGTGATGCAAAGTTATTAATAAAGAGGCTTAATTTCCCGGACGCCAAATTGAATTCTGCTTGGGAAATATCTTGAAAATAGAACTGAAATTGGTGATGACATATCCTTAAATAGAAATAATAAGACTTTTTTGGCCATTGAATCTTAAACATAGTGTCCAGTCTGTCCAAAATTTTGTAATTCAGCAAAAGAAAGGAAATTATGCTTTAGACTTGATTCAGTGGGCTAAATACAGGCACCTTGTACCATTTGAGATGCATTAGGATATCTGAGTCAGATATAGGACTGGCATATAATAGAACATCTTCTGTGGAAGACCAGAGTTCTGGACTGTCAGCAGAGGACAAGTAATATACCAGGATACTTCTGTAGAATGAAAATAGTGCTACAGACATATTTGCTAGGCAAATGAATGAAGATCCTTATTTTTGGTGCAAATAATTCAGAGAAATGAAAATGTAGAGACTGTCAAGACACCTGAGCTTCTGAGGAAGAAAAAATTTTCAAAGAAAATGCAAATAGTGACAGGTACTCAGTGACCCAAATTCAGAGAAGGAGTAGCATAAAGACACCTACTTTATGTAGAAGTTTTACAGTGTGTGGTATTTGATATCTGAATAACATCAAGAATCTTGAATCCTTCTGGAGTCTCTAGCAATTGAATCAGATTAAAGTCTTTTGTTGATGGCTCAATTATATCTTTCATTTGATAGAAAAGCTGTTGAGGTGTATAAAGAAATACCTCAGTGATTTAAGCAAACAGAATGTCATCTTACAAAAGTGCTAAAAATTATATGGAAATGTTCTTAAACTACTCACCAAATATTGCAAATATATTTTCAGTATTTTATTGCTGCAGGGCAAGGATCTGTGTTACCAATGAATGATTAATTTTTTTTTCGGTAATCAGTTTATGTAAACAGGTCCAGTCCCAGTATTGACCCCTGGGGTACACTACTAGTTACTGGCCTCCAACTAGACTTTGTTTTGCTGACCACCATCCTCTGTGCCCAGCTGTTTAGCCAATTTTCAATCCACCTCACTGTCTCCTCATCCAGTCTACACATCAACAGCTTGTCTGTGAGGATCTTATGGGATATAGTGTCAAAGGCCTTACTAAAGTTCAGGCAGACAATATCCACTGCTCTCCTCTCATCTATCAGGTTAGGTTTTTCATCGTAGAAGTTTATCAAGTTGGTCAAGCTTGATGAGGCTATGCTGACTACTCCTGAT
Source organism: Aramus guarauna (assembly GCA_013400195.1). NCBI lineage: Eukaryota > Metazoa > Chordata > Aves > Gruiformes > Aramidae > Aramus > Aramus guarauna. Next base: position 466,332 of record VXBL01004894.1, on the reverse strand, counting down.
GACTTGTCCTTCATGTGTGTGGAAGTGGTTTCCAGGATTGGTTGATCCATCACCTTCCCAGAGATCAAGGTGAGGCTGGCTGGCCTGAAGTTCCCTGCATCCTCCTTCTTGAAGACAGGAGTAACATTTGCTTTCCTCCAGTCTTCAGGCGCTTTTCCCAGTTGCCATGATTGATCAAAGATTACCAAGAGTGACCTTGCAGTGTCATGTGCCAGCTGCCTTAACACTCATGGGTGCATCTCATCACAGCCCATGGACTTAGATGTGTCCAGTTTGCTTAAATATTCCTTGACCTGATTCTCTTCCACCAAAGGTACATGTTTCTTACTCCAGATTTTTCCTCAGTAAAAAAAAAAAAAACAACAAATAAAAAACCTCAAACCAGCTGCAGCCTACAAGTTAGTTATCTATATACAAAATAAATGTAGAGTATTTGCAAAATTTAACAGTTTTATGCTTGTTGCAGTCTTAATAATTAAGTCAAATAGCTTATGAATAAATAAAATAAGATTAAATTCAAGAGCTTTCCTTTGCTTATTTGTATAGCCTGCTGTAGCAGGCAGGTGAGTAGCATAACATTCCATACTGCTATAGAATTTTGCCATAAAATTGAAAAATCCCTTAATGTGCATCATTGCAATATTGGAATACAATCAAGGTGAAGTGCATCATGCATAGAAAATGAGCTCAGGTGTTTGTCCTCTGTGTGGTCCAGTTCCATTAGCACTGGAGTCTAAGGAGTGCTGGAACCGGAACGTCACTTTCCCACACTGCACTTTAGTCATTACTGTTGAGATAACACTTCCATGGTAGAATGTCTTGCTCAACCACACTGAGAATGTATTACTGGAGCCATTGGAGGTAAACTTTGTCGGATTTTGAGCAAGGAAAATACCTAAGCACTGTAGTTCAATTTTGATGCTGTATTCAGCTTTGCCACAGCTTGACCCATACAATCCCAGTTCTGCTCTTAAATGACCATTTATCTACAGCAAAATGAGTACCGTCACACAGTCCTCTGTACCTCCACTGATTACTGTGATATGCAGATGACTGAAATCCACGGCATCACTGAGGTACAAGTACTTTTCTTTTTGTCAGTAGAAACTCTGGTTAATTTGCAGCCATGTGCCACGGGAATATGTTGTGAATTTCCTCAAGGATAAGGCTACCTGGGTAATTCTGGCCTTGCAAGACTCCATGCCCTGAAATGTCCCCAGTATTGCTCTTTAGTTACTTGTGAAATTCCACACACTCCCCCCACACCTTAACCATTCATGTAATTAGATTCCTCATGGCCCAATCTGCAACTTTTTGCCAACTTCTCACTTTGTTATTTGTTATATTCAGCAATTACTTATGTCATGCCCAATGGATTCTCCTGTTCAGTTAGATTAACCTCAGGCCAGGGTCGTTCATCTGTGTGCCTTTATGGAGGAGTTCATGAGAAAGAACTCTGAGAAAGGACTCTGAGAAAAGAATGTATCTTGTAGATGAATCCCACATTGGCCACTGGTGGCTTAGATGGACAACTTTTTTGCTGTGTGGACCTTTACCATCCAAGAAAACATTCCATAGATTACTAAACACGGTTCTCATGATTTAATGGAAAACACCGGGGAAACAAACAAACAGAAAACTGCTCTAGAAATTGAATGGACTACTTACAAGTTCTTCTTGTTAGGAATTGCAGATAGAGATGAAATCACCATAAAATATACAATTGAAAAATCCTGTTTTATATAAGTGATTGCACAGAATATATCAGGTAGGTCCATGTTGTTGATTCCATTCTGGCCAATATTTTTAATTACAGCTATAAAAGATACAGCATGCATTCCTGTACACTTACAAAATCTGTGGATGTTAGGAAGCTGGGAAAACCTGAAAGCATGTTGAAGAATAAGATCTCAACTCTGAGTGACTTAAGTTATTTAGAAAATAAAACAGTGAAGTGAACCTAATAAAGTGCCCCAAAGCTGGGCATTTTTTCCCCTCTGTATCAGTCTAAACAGAGATTAACTCTCTATACAAACTTTGCCTCTCTTATCTCTTTACCATCCTAGTGAAAAGAGGATTATAATGAAGACATTGACAATGCTTCCATTCTTCTTATAGAAAACAAAGGGTAATTTACTTAATCTGCAGAATGAAGATAGGTTACATATTAGGGTTAACCTTCTAACTGTGAGGGTAGAGAAGACTACTCAGGTGATGCCCTGGTAAAACATCGTCATACTCACTACCAGCACATGTCAGAGTATGTCTGCATGTATGTCAATATCTAAACTGTTCTTAAAAATCTGTCTTTGTATATAGGAGGTATAGATAATATTGTATTTTACTGAAAGAAAATGCATAAAATATTTTTGGGTTTGTTGGGGTGGGGTTTTTGTTGCTGTTGTTTTGTTTTGTTTTTCTAAGATTGTCCTTAGAGAATCTATCCCATTCTAATTTAATTTTGCAATGAAGACATGTTAAAGTAACACTTTAGGTCAGTATCTGTAAGATAATAAATGTTTAATTTAATTCTTTGAACAGTCAACAAGTGGATTTTCTATGCCCTATTTAAGTCTATCATATTTACTTTTGACCCAATTTAATTAACAAAACATTTCTTTCAAATCTAGCATATAGACTAAGCTTTCTCTTACATATTAAAAATAATGTCGCCATGCACTGCTGTCAAATTTATAGTCCAGTGCCACCCTAGCTGACATAGAATAATTTAGTACGCAGAAGAATCTGAATAGGAAACCAAAGGAAGAGCTTGTTTTCTTTAATTATTGAATTGATATAAATTATAATTAACATAATAGTTGGAATGTAATTACACTACCATGCAATAATTTATTTTGTGTTTATGTACCGTGTCCAATTTGCTTGTGTTAGCCCCTAACCTGCACATTATGACTTGGCATTATGCATTTGTAATAACAGATGTTCATTTTATTTTTGTAATTACCTGAATATGGGATTTAGGGTAATTATTTGTGCAACTGTATTAATAACATACAGTTTCAAAACATAGCTACAGAAAAAAATGTATCAGTTTACCAACATTTCCTATACTAAATGTATCTCTTTTCAGATTTATTTTAATCAACTGTAACCTGCTGTTTGAAAAAACAGTGGAAACAAACTGAAATTAGAAGTAAACAGGATTTCCAGCAGAGCTATTTCATGCAATGGATACTAGAAATATGGAATAAATTGCCAAGAGCACTGATGTGATCAGTATGAATGGATTCATGGAGGAGAAGGGACAAATTAAAGCTGCAGAGACAATACAGAAGGGTGAGAAGGAAATAAATTTAGAGAGCTTGTGCTTGGGTCAAGCAACGTGACTTACTTAAGTAATTCCTTATTGATGTGTTTCCCCCACCAGTCCTGTATGTAGATTCCCAGTTTTGCCATCAAAATCATTTGTTAACATAACAAAAGCTCAGACAGGGTCAGATTCAAGGTCCAAAAGTTCAAGCTAGGGAAGAGATCTTTCATTCTGGAAGCAGACGGTACAGTAGCTGTTGGGTGATCGGTGATTTGTTTACTATATATGCTGACCTAGCATTCTCAGTGGCACGCTTGGAGATTTAGAAAAGGAAATAATTCAGTTACACAGTACAACAAGGCTGCCACAGGTCATGGCCATTAGTGGCCTACTAAGCTTTTTATTTGACACAACCTTGTGGAGGAAAATCTTTTTGCTGATGGTGGCAAAAAATAACATTTCATCCACCACATTTCTTTAATTTAGAGACCTTGCTTTTCAGAGGGAGTGGGCTAATAATTAAGAAAAAAAAAATGTTATCTACATAATTTTTAAAATATTTGAGGCTTGGTGGGGATCTCATGTTATCATCTAAATATCTGCAGTAATTAAATATTGCTCTCAGAGGATGGTTCATACACTAATTGGCAAATGCATCAACTGAGTAGCACTGGAATGGATTATAGCATCTCCCTCATTTCTTCTGTATAGAAGAGAAGGCGGCTGTGGGTTGGAGAAGGGATAGAAAAAGCTACAAGACTGACTGCTTTCAAAGCACTCCTGAAAGGTTATCAGAAGTTTGAAAAAGTTGTGTAAAGAAGTATATATTGACAGATTATTTGCATTTTAGTGGATGCCCATGAGATCAATTCAAGTAACTGTTTTCCCTGATACGTTCAGTTTTTACAATGAAACACAACTCAAAAGATGTGTGTGTGTGTGTATAAATAAATAAATAAATAAATAAATAAATATCTAAAATCCTAGCTGGTTTTTTAAGACTTCATGAGCTGGACTGATTTGAAACATTTCTTTAACCCAAAAAAATCTTCATTGTCCAAATGGGAACTCTTTTTGTTCTATGTTTTTTATTCACAGAAACCAATTTGGATAGCCTTTTGTTGTAGATGTTGTTGTTGTTGTTGTTGTTTTTGTTTGTTTGAAGCTAAAAAAAATTTATAAAAGCAGCTTTCTTAATTTTTAGTGAAAAGTAACCTAATAGCATTTTTCTGAGTTCCAACTACAGACTAGAGTGGGTCACATCTCTCTTCTCTTGACATTTGGTGAGAAAAATAAGCATTTTTCTTCATGTGAGTAAGAGATACCAACATTAGAACCTTACAGGAAAATGTCCTATTTTATCATCTTTATGTAAAACATCTGCAGGGATTTTGAATCCTAAGGTCCACTTAAGCTGAGGAGAGTTAATTATGTGTTAGCATATGGTTTAACATTGCTTATGTGAAGAAAGTGCTTACTCATTAGCTGTAACTCTCCTTAAATAAAAAAAGTTTTAAAATAAATAAATATGTATATACTAAAGGGTTTTGTTTGTTTGTTTGTTTTGGGTTTTGTTTGTTTGTTTTGTGGGTTTTTTAAAAGTTATTTTAAAGATACAGGTCAAAGTTATGGTACAGACAGAATTCTGGAGGCAGAATTTCTTGGTTTACAAACCTGGGCTTACTCCTCCAGGCTACACACTAACTCTTACATGACTTAATGGGTCATTACATGAAGTTGATAGTTTAGTCAAACTAGCTTAGGCCTTTACTGTGTTAGATGTTCTGTCTCCTAGGAAAATTTTGGTGCTTTATAACGTACGGTAGATGATTGTAATACAAGTTGAGTGGCATATATGCCTGTGTGACTTTTAAATTACTTGAAAAGATGAGCTATTGATAGATAGCTATTAAAAGTCACTGTAAACAGCTTAGATTGTCAAACTAGGGAACTGTTTATTGAAAAGAGTGGAGCAAAAATTCCCTAATGATTGTACTACATCAAGAACAATGATTTGGAACCAGTATGAGACTGCAGCAATGCTTTCCATCTTGGGATTTCATTGCAAGGCTCATATACTTCAGTGCATTGTCACAAACTCAACTCGTGGAATCAAGAGCTTGTATGAGAATCTACCTGTCATATTGACAGAAGAATGCTTGGAAATGCAAAATAAATGTGCTATTAAAACTGAAGAACTAGAATACAAGAGGAAAACATGTAAAAATTTCTGTAAACTTCATGATTATTAAACCAGTTTATGAATTTTTAAAACATGAGTCATGGTTTTTTTGAATGCCTGTGGCTGCCAGTATACAGAATTGTGTTTTGGTCCACACTTTCATATTCCAGGTTTGTCAGTGAAATCAAAATATAACCTGTGTTTCTGATAAAAGGTTTCCCATTGCCCATTATCTATTTTCTCAGTTCAGTTTTAATTAAGAGGATATTCCATATAGCCATGACACAGTACTGTCTGTCAATTTGCTTCCTCATCTTCCATCACTAGTGAAGTCTGAATATGAATAAGTGCACAGGCAGAAAAATAGTGTTGAAGGAATAGCAATAAGTTTGCTAACTTGACAACTCAATAGTTTGGAAATTCAGAAATATTTGTGCTTCTGCATTTCTAATTTCTCTCTTGTCTATAATGAAGTCTTTAATCATGTGATTATACTGTGGGGTTTTTTTTTCCCAATAATATTTGCTTCAATCATCACACTAGAGGGACCTCCTCAGACTGAGGCTTAATAGTTAAGGAAGCTAATGAATTTTAGAAACACGAAGTGGATGCACCATAGGAGGTCAGAAAAGAAAGACTGAAGAAAAAAAAAATACAATTTTTTCAATGAAGCTTGTGATTCTAAAGTTGATCTCATTAAAAAATGTTGCAGATATGTGTTGTTGACATAATGAACAGAGTTGGGAAGTGGAACTTCACAGCGGAAACTATTATGATAATTTAAAAATTATTCAAAAAATCATATCAAATTCTTTCAATTGGGAAAAAATAGCCACAGCCAAAACTAGCATTTCCAAATTTTCAAAAGAACATTTCTTTGCAGATAGTAGGTAATTTAAGCCATTTTTTTTACCTACCACTGTCCAAATCATGTGACAAGAGGGTCTTCTGATAGGTAATCCTGCTGACATTGCTTCCTTCTGAAAACAAAACTCAAAACTTAATTGATCAGGAATGTGATATGAGATGTGAAGACTAGGGTCAAAACTGTTTGGAGGAAGATCCTGGTCTGTGAGCTTCTGCTTATATTGTTTATATGAAGTAGAACACAGTTTACAGGAGGGATTTCAAATGTCTTTCACACCATCTGTTCCTAAATAATCCATGGTCTTTTAAGGATTTTGTAAATTTGTTTTTAGCTTTGCCAAATTACCCATATTACAAAAAACCCACATATTTTTCCCAATTTGTAGGTGACTTGTTGCCAGGATAACAGAAGGCTCCTCCACACCCATTCATCTCTCCTCAAGTTTGAAACTGCAAATTGTCTGCAACTCCATATTTGCTCTGGAGTGTAAGATCTATAGCATTTCAAAATACAGATATGTTTGTAAGGGACAATATGCATTTTTTTCCTCTTCTATATCAGCATGACCAAGGCTTATGTAGGTAAACATTGGCTGAAGACAGTAAAAAAGAACTTTGACTTCCATGTTTCATACTAAATGTCAAGTGTGCTTTGAGACAGAAACAACATCAAACAGGTGGCAGAAAAGGGAGAATCTAAATGTGTATACAGATCACAAGGGATGTGGTACATTTTCCATCTAATCTATTTAGTTTCGCATATATATCCCCCAACGCCAGGGTATCTAAGCACAGCATGATCCATAGGTTTGCACATTGCTCAAGATGTATGATCAGATCTCAGAAAACAGCAAATGCTATCAATAAAACATGAAGCAAGGTTAAATACAGGCTTCCATTCAGAGTCACCCTGCCGCACATAGCCCATTATAATGAATCATTCCTAACATGTAGGAGAGATTGACAGAGATTTTATAAAGTTTCCATTCTCCAAGTTTTCCCTGTGTAGCAAGTGCCTGCTGTACACTAGAAAAGTGATTAAGTATCAATTTCATGTAGAATAAGGAATACATGTTTAAAAGACTAATGAGACGCTATTTTTACTGCTTAGATTACTGTGACTAACCAATGAGTCAGATGAATGCCTCTGTCATTTTAATTAGTCATTGGATGAGCCTCTTTTTTTCTCATAAATTCTCTAATATTTTTTTAAGTAACTTTAAACTTCTCAGGAATGCATTTCCTGACTGATGAGACCAACAATTTCTTTTTCAAAGGTCCTGCTGGAATAAACATGTATTGCATGTCTGTCTGAGCTCGTGGGAGTCTGAAAGTAAAGTAAATTTACCTTGCCAATTCCTTTTAGGTCTGTATTTGTATGTCACTGTCACATCTAGGATGCACATGCTTGTAAACCTAACTTACCTATTTCTGGTATTTAGTGTCTTACAGACCTAACAGACCTAAATATCTGAAAACTTTTTCTCCTACTGCAGTCTTTCTTTGGTCAAGTGTAGTGGAAGGTGTTAGTTATCTTTCTTTTAATATCCATAACCCATTGATTCAATTAGAAAGAATGTTGACTCATTTTTTAGCACACATTCTTGCAAATTGTCTTAATCTGGCGCGTTAAGTGCATGAATGTATGTGCATCTTCTGATGCATTTCATAACCTCACTTAATGAGTTTTCTAACAATTCACTGCTGTATTGAGACCAGGATGGTGAATATCTGTTCAAATAGTTACTGTTTGTGCAAGGTTCTATAGGTAGGTCAGCATCTGGGGAAAATTACACTTGTTTCTTTGCTTTCTTTTGTTCCTATCATAATTTTGGTTACACTTCATCAAAATGCTTTAGCACTTTTTTGAAACTAATAAAAAGTGTGTTGTTTTTGTCTGTGTTAAACTGTGTTAGTGAAATCAATTTTTATAATTTCAAGCACTTGAACAGTTGTGTCAAGTGGTATTGGCTTATTGTCCATAATACTAGTCTTCATACATATTTTATTTAATATGCCTCAGTGAATTTAACATCTTCTTAGTTCGGGTAACATTGTCAGTCAAAATTACTGTGAACCAGGCCAGTGCTGTGGCTTTGGCTTTTTCTGGACTGAAGCGATAAGTCTAGACATAGAAGTGTAATTCAGCCTCCTCCTGATGTAGGATATACCCAAAGAGGAATGAGGGGTCTTCTCCCCACTGTCAGTCCTCCATTACAGTGTTGTTAAACAGGGGGAAGTAGGCCACTGCCTGTAAAATCATATAACTCAATAATCAATATGGGGTTTACATTCCTTTTTGTATTTTATTGACATTAGTGGGAATCTGCTGCAGCTGCTAGCTCAAAACCTCTTATTCTAGCTAAAATGGTGCCTTTTGGTTTGGTATTTTGTTTTAAAAGGCTATCAATCATCATAACGGCAGGTAAGTTCTCCTGACATGCTGTGGTGCTCTTGGAGATTTGACCTCTCCATGTGAATTTGCATTGTCCATTGCTTTGAGCTATATCTCACTGGCCGAAATTCTTTCTTCTTTAAGAGTAGAAGTGAAGATTTGGGAATAACCTGATGACACAACTGAGATTTCTTTCAGAAGTGCCTCTACCCCAGTAACTGACATAAACCAATATAGACTTTCAGAATAATTTAAAGAAATACATCTAATCAAATGAATGTCTTCAACTTCTGATGTGATATTAAAACAATTTGGTATGTCCAAAGAGAAAATAAAGAGTCATATTCTCTCCTGGTATAAGTCCACATGTATAGGTGTTTGTATCCACATGGATTTCAAGCCACCATACCCCAGGCCCAAGGTATACAAAATCTGTCTTGAAGAAGCCTAGCCTCTATACAACAATTTGTATAAATAAATGCTTTCATTAACTTTAATGCCATATTTCTTAAGAGACAACAAGAGAAAATTTGACATTTATAGTTTGTAAATAGAAAGACAATTGATATGTGTGGTGTTTGACAAACTTAAAATTATTACAAATGCTTCTTTCCTAGCCATGTTAGAAAAAAATAATTCTATGTTTTTCTTTGCTGCATTGAATTTCAGAAGCCAGTTTGATTTAGAAGGGTAGTTTTCTGCTGCCTTTAGAAATAGCTGTTAGATCGCAAAATAAGCTACACTGGACAGTAAAAATTAGATTTGTTTTAGAAGACTAGAAACTAGTTAGACCTCAAATACTGTTGATTGTCACAAATTGTAGGAGGTTGTATGTGAGACAATGTGGTATGCTTAAAGAAGTTAATACTTACTGGCCTGGAGGTCTTTATTTTTTATCACCAAGGAGTGCAAATAAACCTGCTTGTTAGGGCAAAAAATTAAAGGTCAGTCCTCAGATGTCATAAATCATATATCTAGGAAGAAATAGATTAAGGAAGCCCAAAATACTGGGTCAGCATCAGCAGCACAGCAGTGTTGCTTTAGTTCTGTAACAAAGAACTGATTCCAGTTATTATTCTGTTCCTCAGGGAGTAATTTAATTTTAGTTCAGCTTTTAAGAAAAACATGATATAAGTGATAATTCTAGAATTTTATTCAGTTTCGGTTCTTACTGTTAGGGATCTATATTAATTTTAGTCCTTCCTCTGGTTAAACATTGTGTTTAATTTCATTTTTGTCAAGAGATAAGTTGATGCTTCTTAATTTATTTTTAAAATTAATTTAAAAATAATTTTAAATCAGTACAGATTAGCTTTATTTAAATGTGTGTATAATTAATAAGTGCCTGTTTATGCAATTTTAATATTATGGGCTCATAGGACTGCATGAAGTTAGCCTATGATCAACAGGGATCCATATTTATGTCACTCCTAATATATATTTCCATACGTTTCCAGTTTTGGAGATTGACGCTTTCCAGAGCAATCTAATTCAGTGCTCCACTACCTTCACAAAAGATACATTCTTTCTAATATCTAATATGAATCTTCCCCACTGCCATGCCAAAGTGTTATCCTTAGTTCTGTCTGCCACAGGCATGAAGAACAACTCTCTTAAGGAAAAAGAAATATGTATTTATGCATTGTGTATATCATGAATATCATCTTGCAGTTGTCTCTTTTGCTTGTAGTCTTCTCTACCTCAGGCTAAGTAATCTAAGTCATTCAGATGCTCCTGAGAGGGCTCGCTAATAGACCTCTCACCATTCTTTTTTTTTTTCCTCTTGCTTTGTTGCAACTGATAGGGACTTCCTTGAAGAATGGTGCCCAGAATTAGAGACAAGGCTGCAACTGTGGCCTTACAAGGGCTAGACAAAGAAGAATCTGTTTTATGGACTGTGAAGCAGACTTGTTAAGCTCAGCTCTGTTCTTGGGCTGATTCCATTTATCAGTGTTGTTTTATTCTCATTCTCTACAAAGGTTACCTTTCTCATATTCCATTTCTGTCTCAGAAATGTACTTTGTATCTCCTTGTTCCCACTGAGAAAATTCCTACTTGTTATTCTCATTAATAGCCTCTTCCCAGTGGTGTCTCGTCCCAGAACAACAACATGTAAAGGGCACAAATTGAAACACAGGAAGGTCCATCTGAATATGACACCACCACCCCCCAATCACCCCTTTTTTTTTTTTTCCTGTGAGGGTGATTGAATACTGGAATAGGTTTCCCAGAGAGGCTGTGGAGACTCCATCCTTGAAGACAATTAAAACCTGATGGGACACAGCCCCAAGCAACCTGCTCTAGCTGACCCTGCTTTGAGCAGAGGAGTTGGACTAGACAGTGTCCAGAGGTCCCTTGCCACTATTCTGTGAAAATAATACCAAAGTACAGGTTATACATACAGGACTGCCCTTCTTAGCAGAATTAGAAGAAACAAAATTCTCTGTCACTGAAATCTGAGACTTTTCAGTCATGGAGGGAGTGTAGACTATGTTGTTTTCCTTACTTTTCTAAATCTAAGGTTTACATATATCTAAGTATAAAGGTTAAAGTAAATCCTTATGAAATATTTATTGGATTATCCAGTATACAAAAATGATTAGCAAGCTCAAATACATTTAATGAAATGATATGTAATTTTTATGTGAAGAAGGAATTAAGTTTGAATTTGGAAGCATGCAGGCTTAATCAGATACACTGTTAATCCAGGAAAAAAGGCATGTTGGTTCTCAGCGCTTTAGCAACCAGTAGACAGTTGTTAATCTTGTCAAGCATAAACCTTTTACCCACTTTTAAATAGGCACTCAGAACATATTTTTGTCTTTTGGTGTATGACCCATATCTATTGTCCATCACATAAAATGACATAAAATGCTCCTTTCTAAAGAAAAACTAATCACTGACACACTAACTGCTCCCTTGAATGTGATTCTTCACCTGAAATTATGCTTACTCCCATTTCATGAAAGATCATTATACACTTATTACAATACCCTCATAATGTGCTCTGTTCAGAACGAAGCCGTGATTATAGTTGTGTGTGTGGCCATGTATGACTGACTTGTTAGAAGCTTAGAGAAAGACAAGGAAGACAATTTTTTTTTCCTAATGTAGACCATTAAGATCTCCAGTCCTCCAAACTGGGAACTAATCACTGCACTTCAATCACTACTTTGATCATTTCAGATTTGATGTGTTTTAGTTTCAAAAGTACTTATCTTATTTGTGTTGAAAACCAAATAAAAAAGAATGAGATTTTCGACTGACCTTGAAAGATGTAGTTGAACTGATTTCTAAGCAGGATCTTATTTTTCAATGATGACATATTACAGTTATAGTGTGACTTGCATCTGATCACAGAAGAGAATTTGGGAAATCTCAGCCTAGGAATAGCAGTACTGCAGCTCTAAATAGGTTATTTACAATAATTTTACAATCATGTTTACTGTTTAACTGAGAATATCTAGAATGATTCAAATATAAAAATAGCTACAAAATATTTTCTGATTTTTTTTTCCTGCACTAATGTTTAGAATATGAGTTTATTTTAGTTTTTTTCTTTTCTTTGTTTTCCTCCTTGAACATGTTTACCTATTTTTCAAACTCAAATATTTTCAAAAGATCTCTTTTGTTGCCACTGTTGGAGGCAAATTACAGGGTCAGATGGACCACAGGTCTGACACAGCTTTTCTTATGGTCCGGCTCTGTATTACCCCCTTGGTCAATCACTCTGTACATTCGGATCATGTCTTGTGCCCTCTTGCTTTTGTCAGTTTTGATGCCTGTAAATTTGATGCCTGCTCTCACTTTCTGTTTCCCTCCTAATAAGGAATGTTTTTTTTCCAAACCTATTCACAGGTTTATTGTTTTCTCCTCATCTAAATCTTCCACAAAAAGGATGCCTGCAGAGACATATAGCAAGATATACCTGGGTGGAAATGAACTATATTGCATTTCCCATGCTGCATAGAATAGAAAGATCTATCAAGGTATATGGCTTGTCTCATAAACTGTAAGATCATGTGATGTATTTTTTATGTGCTGGAAGACTGCACATTTGTTTTCTGCCATTAGTAATGGTTTTGTTAAAGCAAACAATGGAGTATTTTGGAATTTATTGTAGTTACCTGTGGGTGTTAGTGTTACATTTTTATTTCACAGATTTAGAGTTACATCTATACTTGATTTGAGTGATTAAAATACAAACGTACCTTTTTTGCAAAGTGCAAAACTATGTTACAGTTTGATTTCTGTATGTTTCAGTCAGTACCCCATACTGTCTTCTAAGGCACTTCATTTGCTGATGCAAAGTTGATACGTATTTTCACTTACGAGAGGTATTTCAAGAACTGCAAATCCTTCTGATCTTTCTGAAGCAGATGTTTCAGAATATGATTGAATTTCTCATCAAGATAATGCAGATCAAATGCTAAGAAGGAGAAAGCTCAGTTAAAATAGCTTTTTTACCGGTTGCATGAAAGTTATATGATGAAAAGAATTATTTTAAAAAATGTTACATTTATATTTTATATCTTTCTGCCTTTGGCATTGGTTGCAGTATAACATAAGCTAATAGAGTATTTTTGTCTTCTTTTAGATGGATGCATACTTTATGCCATAGAATATTAAACTGGATTACATTTTCTTTTGCAGAACTATTCATAATGGCAACAAATGAAAACACAATGATAGAAATAGGAAACTTCTCACTTTTAGGAATGACTTTTTTAAAGGCATAACTTTTGAGAAACTTAATTTCTTGTTGATGGGCTGTTACTGAGCTGCTTGAAAAAAAAATTCCTTAAATTTTTCTTCAGAGGACACACTGAATCCAAGACTTATGCTGAGGTGCGGTATTATTAAAGAGACTGACATACGGGAATTGTGCTGCTATGGACACTGAATCCAAATCTTAATATATGAAGCTCAGCTAAATTAGTAACTGGGAACAAATTAACTATATCTAGCTGTTTGTTTAGCTTCCTATGCTGCTTAACTGCAAGTGGTTTTGGTTTTGTTTTGAAGAGTAACAGAGCATGGATAAATTACTCTTAGATTAATCTCTCTTTTAAATCAGCTTTTGAACTGGTGGCTGAAAGAATTTTTTCTTATTGCACCTCAACTTGTTTTTACATAATTTGCAGGTTTGGGGGATGGAAGGCGGAGACAGATCTTCCAGTAAAGGTGGGACTGGTAAATCAACATGTACTAACACTAGCTGAAGTTGGCAGTGGATATGATGTGTGTCTATGACATCAGTCTTTATTTCATTAGCATCTGCACAGGGTTTCCAGAGCCCATTTATGATGTCATGGTCTTCCTCCAGTCCAGTTCTTGTTTCATGAAAAGCTGGAACTCAGCTTGTAACCTCTGGATTATTTTCCCATTTGCTTTAAGGCAGAATGTGTCTTTAGTGCCTCCTTTGGCTGTGTGTATGGTAGATTTTGGGGAAAAAAAAAAAAAAAAAAAAAAAAAAATTTTTTTTTTT
>VXBL01004894.1:426015-452124 GCA_013400195.1 Aramus guarauna | reverse complement strand
AAAAAAAAAAAAAAAAAAAAAAAGTGTCTTTTCTTTCTTCCCTTCAGATAAATCACTCCTGCTTCTTTCTAGCCTTTGCTTTTCACCATTTTCAGTCATCATCAAACCTTCTTTTAATTTCTTTTCATTTCAAGGGATGTCAAAACAATTATCAGTTAGATATTCTGGTTCAGGTTTTGTTTGTTTGTTTGTTTGTTTTGTTTGTGGGTTGTTTTTTTTTCCATCTTGCTGTGTATTATATATGAATTTCTAATATACACATTTTTTTCCTTACTACTAGATTCCCTGTTGATTAATTAATTTCCTTTCTTCCTCCTATTTTATCCTGTTTTACTAAAATAAAATTGTTGTAAACCATTATGTAGCTGCAGTACTTCATAGTTATTTATGTTTGCCTGTGCAGTTTTCTTCCATGTGTGTGCATTTTCTTTTACTCTGTTTGGAGAAGTCTGTTTTTCATAAGACTGATGTTTTTCAAACTAAACAAATAATGATGGTGTCTTCTTATTGGCTGGCACAATTAATTTGGGTGAACTCCCCACAAATCAATATATCCTTCTTTTGTATTGCAAACATGCAGGTTGTTCTCTGGCTATTGATATTCTCCAGCTCTCAAGGGCTTCAGTGCTCAGTATTTTCAAACTATTTGTCAATAATAAAGACAAAGAAGTACAGTACATTGCAACACTTTAGCTGGTGTAGGAACATACCCAGACATATATGAAATGCAATAATGAAAAACATGGAAGAGTGTGATTCACTGTTACCCTGTCCAACAGTACTAACTTAAGGGATTTCATTTATCTATTTTAATGCTAAACAGAGCCATTTGGTAAAACAGCTGAAGTAAGCAGAAATCATATATTCTGGGGTTTATCTACATTAAATATGGGAAAGTATCCACTTTCATTTATTACAACACAACTGAGTTTTCTCTGGCACAAGCCAGGGAATTCCATTCCTTCACTGAGCTCATTGATAAAATATTATTAAAAATAAAGTGTTTTTTTGTTTTTGTTTTGGTTTTGGTTTTGTGGTTTTTTTTTTTTGTCTTAAAACATAAAGGAAACAATGTAGATTAAGAATTATTTTAGACTGAGGAAAATCAGTAGGAGTGAGACACTAGTAGCCGTGGAAAAAAAAGTGCTGCATATGTAAAGAAGCAATTACCTTCTGTTTGATTCCATGCCCTAGACAGTGAAACACTTATTCTTTCTATGCGAGAATTAGTTTCAAATCATTCCAGGACTCTAAGCTCTGCTAAAAGGCACTCTGGAGGGGACATCTGTTAAGTTTACTTTGCAGATTATTGAAATATTTATTTATGGAGTGCTATAGGACAGATTCTTCAAGATCATGAATAGGCCACCCTACCAGACTTGGGAGTTTGTTCCCATCAGACACTTCCCAAGGGCCTGNGAACTGGGGAGCCCAGAACCGGAGGCAGATCTCCATATGTGGCCTCACCACATCCCCCAGAACAGAACTCCAGATGTGGCCTCATCTTCCACAGGAAGATAACCTACCTCNTCCCCTGCTAAAACAGGATCACCTTCTGCAGGTTGCACAGACCACATCCAGGCAGGTTTTGAATATCTCCAGAGAAGCAGAATCCACAAACTATCTGGGCAGCCTGTTCCAGTCCTCTGGCACCCTCAGGGCNCTGCTTCCCAGCAGGTCAACCCCTAACCTGTACTGGCGCTTGAGGTTATTATTCCCCAGGTGCAGGACCCTACACTTGCCCTTGTTGAATTTCATTTGGTTCCTCTTTGCTCAATTTTCTAGTCTGTCCAGATACCACTGAATGACAGCACAGCCTTCTGGTGTTCCGGCCACTCCTCCCAGTTTTGTTTCATCAGCAAATTTGCTGAGGGTACACTCTGTCCCTTCATCCAGGTCATTGAAGAATATGTTGATCATATATATTATCACAGAGAACACATTATAAAAATATGTGTTATCATGTATGTATGCATATGTGTGTTTGTGTAATATTTATGTAAGAGAGCAAAACTAGAAAATATCATATGTATGGGGTTGCAGGCTTGTAAGAAAGAAAAAAAGAACCTGCAACATTGTGAAATCTCATAATATGAAAATTCTTTAACCTCACACCTCTAAAAAACTGATCAAAGCCTTGCATTTCTAAAGGAAAGAAGAGGGGATAATAACAATAACCACCTTCTGTCACATCTTCTGCCAGAAACCCTTGTATTTGTTATCCTGCTGAACCCAGTTACTTTTCCAAGTAGTCTTCTAATTATTGTTATGCTTCCTCACCATGAGCCCCTATGCTGGATGCCATATGTTATAAGCCAAGACCTACAAAACTAGCTGAAATTCACTACCTACTTATTTAATCTAGATTTGTTTGTTGTAGTAGTTCTCATCAGTCTCTGTGTAGCTTTCCTGTTTTGATGATTCACTTTGTTGCAGCTTTGAAAACAGCTGTAGTAATCAAAAACTGAAGAAGGGTACTAGGTTTTTTGTTGCTTTCAGTTTATGAAAATTCCAGCTGACACTGTAATTTTGTCAACTGAGAGAATTAGACACCTGAAATATTTCTGGAAGGATCAATACTCAAGCAGGTACAGCTTGTGAAGTTAGTGAACTAAAATAACTTTTGGAAATTACATTTTAGTAGCTGTAAAAAGTGGAAGATGAAATAAAAATTTATCATTTCCAGGTGAAGTGGTAGGTTGGTTATTGTTATTAGAGCACTAGAACACCATGCAACTCTCTTTAGAAATATGTAGCCTAGAAATGGATCATATTTTGCTAATTTTGAAAAAAAATTTCATGTAAAAATAATTTCAATCAGATACAAGATTTCTTTATACTTGCTTTTCAGTATTGTAAAGACATTCAAAGTAGTAGCTGAAAAAGCATATGCCTTTAAAACAGTAAAAGTCTCTTTTGAGGTAAAGAGATCTGAATAGTTTTTAACTGTCCTTCTTGACAGTATTTTTCACAGTACATTAGATACCATCTCTTTCCTGTTATAATATCTCTTTATACCTAGCCGATAAAATAGATTAAATTTGTTGCAGTGAGATGCTTTTCATTTCTTTGCTGCCAGACTTCATGTGACAATTCTTCGTCTACTTCCTCTAGTGAATTTGACTACAGAAGAGATAAAACAATGGGGCAAAGATGAAAAAAAAAAAAAAGTCAGAAAACAACTCAAAAACTTTAAGGAACTCAGAATGCAAATAGACCATTTTTAGTGTATAGCTAGTTTATAAATACAGACTTTTCTGCAATGCTTGATAATATACTGTCAAGTAGCACAGACTACTTTTCTCAGCCTCTAAAGGACCAACTTTATTACATTGACTTTGCACAAACTTTACAGAAGAGGCATTAAGATGAAAATTTATAGTTGGCCCAAGGTTATACTGGAAATCTAACCTTCTGAGTCATGATCACTATGTTAAACTGAAGATTATTTTGCATTATTGACAGTTTAAAAAAAAAAACACAACAACAACAACAAAAAAAGACAATAATGTGAAAATGCAAATGTTTGAGTTATTACCATGAGAGACTTTGGCTTGGAAACAAGGTTTTGTGATCTGCATGCTTCTCAGTGGTTCTGTGTACACAGAGGCTATAGCTTTGGAGGTTCTGTGGAGAAAATATTAAGTTGCTTAATTTATGAGAGAAGAAATATTGATGTTGTGATTGTCCAGTCCATGATACCAGCATCTGAAGAACTAGTTCAACTTTCTACACTGCAGTTCTTCAGTTTTTGCTTAGAAAGAGGAGTGTACTTGAAATGGTTGTTGTATTTGTTCAATGTGTGACTTCAGAAAAATACAGTCCATTAAGGAAGAACACAACACTGAAAAACAGCATAGCAAGCCTTTGAAGTGATATGAGCTGAAGCTGTACAGAAATCAACATTACAAAGTTTGATGGAGATTTACAATGATGAAGAGTTTATACTGTGAGGGAACATAGTCAGGATCTCTTTCCCATCCTCTCACTTCTTTTTAGTGCTACCTAGTATGGTGCAGCATGGGTTATGATTGTGGTACCTGATGGAGTAATTGTGCTCAGACTAATCCAATCCTGACTGAAGAAAAAATATTTTTATTGTAATTCATATAGGCAAAGCTATCAGTAGAAAATACTCACAGAAACACATCTAAATGTCCTTGAGTCAGACAGTGGCTTCTGAGTCAGTGGTACTCAACAGAAGAAGACCTCCATGGAGGTCATTGCAACGTGTTTGTAGCAATCTCCACCCCAACACAGGGGTCACAGGTGCCCTGAAGATGGCTAATTCTGGCAACTAGGATAATGCCATGTGGAATTTTTTAAGTTGCTCCAAAGGCAGTATGGGAACCTGAAATGTGAAAAGGCTAAACCTGAAACTTGAAGCCTGCTCATCTCGTAGATGTGACCATGCCCTTCTCCTATTCTCATTTCCTGTTAATGAAATAAAACCTAAGTATCTTTGACTAGTAGAAAATTAGATATTTGTTGTATCATGTGATTCTTTAATTGATTCATGTAATGAATTTTAGGAAAAAAGATTGCCTTAGAAATTGACAATATTAGCTACAGGACTTTGACTGTGCCTATGATAACAACTACATTATGATTAAACTATGATTTTTAATCTGATTTAGACAGGGTACGGCCGAGTGCATTTGCTAACAGAATAGCAGCAGAAAAGGACTAGCCTGCCTTGTTTCCACACTGGCTCTCCACTGATCCTTCCTGTTAATTCAGCAACTAGTTCAAGAATGAAAAGAAGAAATTATTTTAGTTTTGACATATGTGAAATTTTGATCTAGGATGTTCCTTAGTTGCACTAATTTAAGCTTTGGCTCTTAGAAGTTATTCTTAGCTCAGTTCTAATTTAAGCAGGCTATTAATAGAAATATTTTGACCATTTTGACACAGTTGGTCTAGTATTTGTTTTCAATGTAGATTTCTTGCCATAGTCATCTGTGGCAGTCGTATCACGTTCAGATACTTTTCATGATTTCGGAAGAACAGTTCTTTAAAGCCATTTAAGTGTTATCCTATCAGATGTGAACCTGGAAATGACTTCTAGGATATCATTGGTGAAAGTACTAAATAAAGCAGAGACTAACAAAACACTTGCCAGCATGCCAGTCTTCTGGCGTGTCCAAGTGCTGGTTTTGTGGTACGTAACTCACACTGCATTAGAATTGCCATAACAACATAGGTAGGAAAAACATATTGATGTCTTCTGCAGAAGGGATTATTGGCCTCTGCAGAGTCAAGAACAGAAAGTCCAGTTCTGTTCTTTCTGTGAAATCTACTTTCAAGTACAGTACTATAGACCTAATACTCATCATGAGCCACGCTTCCATCTGGTGGGATAGATACTGTAGCCTGTGTGTCCTTCAGTGAATTACTGCTATTTCATCACTCAAACATCCAGCAATTTTTCAGTGTTTGATGCATGTCTGTCCTCCTTCAGTTATTCCTCCAGAAAACCACTGTCTTCCAGTCATTTTCAGGATCTCCAGAATTTTCAGGATCTTTAGAAACTTTTTCTACAGCTCTTGTTGATACTTCCTTACCCAAACTGTTTCCAGCCCAAAGCTATACTGCAAATAGTGAAAGGCAGACTGAGATAGTTACAGAAAGCTTATTAACAAATACGCAGTCTGTTTTTCTCTAACTTTACTCGCAACATCTTTAAAATGATTGCATAGGGGCTGAAAACATATATTGTGTCTAGATGAAGAATGTATAGAGGTCCTGTAATTAAGAAAGCAGTTCAGAAATAGTCAGCAAGTTTTTACAGGGGAGCCAGAAATCAATACAAAGAGCAGTGAGGAAGAAGCAACCTCAGGAGGGATTTGTCATCCTACACTATCAGTATGTTAAAATTCACCAGAAAGTTCAGTCCGTCCTACGTACCTAGCATGTACCATAGTAGCAGGTTGGACCCTGTGGGTCCATTTGCATATTATTTAAAAAATATTTGGAATAGTATTATTAATGATAATAATTTTAAAAATCTTATCCTTTTTTCATAAAGGGATTATGCAGTTAAAGGGATATATGCAGAGAAGCTTACCAGATTTCCTGGTGAAAAGTATTCATTAAGAGTTAAGTAAAATTTAAAATACTCCAGGCTTGAATCGAACAGTCAAAGCTCCTAACTCAGCTCCTTAGGTTCTCATTTAGTGTAAATTCATATAGCTGTCGATGTAGCTGCACTGTGCTAATTTACTGCAGCTGACGATCTGGCCTACGGTGTTCTACTTTGGATGAAAACAATAATGATTCTGGGATCATCTAGAATTCTTTATTATGCCATTTACGTAAGTTGCTTTCAATTAACCAGAGCAACTTGTCTTGGGGCAACAGAATTGAACCTTAGACTCTGGGAAAACGTGTGATTTGCTCCCCAGTTCCCCTTCCCGGGATGGCACTGTGGTCTGTAGGCTGTGTTGTTATGGCATGCCTGTCTCTCGCTGTCTGTCTTTATTATGGTCACAGCAGCTTGCACTGTTCATAGCTGCACACTCAATTACTTGTACAGACAAAACTAAGTAACGAAAAGGCCTGCTGCCACAGTGTAATTAATCCTCTGGAGTCCCATAGGCAACAAGCAACTGCACAAACAGCTGACTAATCTGCCAAAGTACACGTATATTTCGATTTGCCACACGATCAGTTGTCTGTTGGTATTTATACACTTAATCGTTAATTGTCCTTTGTCATATAGCAGAAGTGAACTCTTCTTAGCTTGGAATAACTTGGAAGCCACTGTTCACTGCCTGCATATTTTTACAGTGGATTGTCTATTTCTAGCCTCTTGACTTACCTCCTCTTCCCTTTAAACGTTACAGGGCAATACCCTCAACTCATACAAACATGAAGAGAGTAATTTTTTACCAACTACTCACTTGAGTTTGATTTTCCTTATCCTTTGTATATTACCTTCAGGAAATTTTTTAAAAGTATATTCTCTATCATGAATAATTAAATCAGAAAAGTCCACATTAAACACTTTGGTCTTAAGCAAGTCAAACACTAAAAAATACAATGAAAAGAAAATAAACTTTCCATTTTCTTGATATAGATCTGACCTTTGGTGTATAATAACCACATACTGTGACAGATGACCTAAGCTGTAAACCTCTACACATAATAATGATAGATTTGTTTAGATTTTTTCTGACATTAGGCAAACTATGTAATGATAAACATGCTGTTAATACAGAGGGCACATTTTTATATTTTCTTGAGGAAAGATGGGGTTTTTTTCTCCTTTCATTTAGCACTAAGAAAAATAAATGGACATTTTGTGCCTATAGTCATGATTCATAACTGGATGGTATTCTTATTCAAAATAGCCAACCATTTTTCTCAATTAAAGTACAATAGTGTTTGCTGAATTTGGTAGAACTTCATGTGAAAAGAAATAGATATACTTGAGGTCATAGGAGAATTCTTACTTCAGAAAAATATAAGAGCACAGCAATGCTTTATTCTTAATTGGTATAACAATATTGTAAGAATTTCAATTACAAGAGGACTCCTGAGTCTACTGAAGTCAGCCAACCAATGGTATATATTTAAGGAGGAAAAAACCAAAGCTCTTTGAATATAACTTTGGGAAGACCAAATCAGCAAGAATCTGTCTTGGGAGCAGAAAGAAAGGGGGTAAAAGGAGAATTGCTGAGCTCTAAACCGAATTGCATTTTCTTCAGGGGAGAAAATGAATAGCACAAAAGAAAAGGAAAATAAAAACATGATGGTAAAGGTAGAAAGAAATCATAGAATCATTTAGCTTGGAAAAGACTTCTAAGATTATTAAATCCAACCATTAACCTAGTGCTGCCAAGTCCACCACTAAACCACGTCCCTAAGCACCACATCTACATATCTTTTAAACACCTCCAGGGATAGTGACTCAACCACTACCCTGGTCAGCCTGTTCCCGGGCCTGACAACCCTTTTGGTGAAGAATGTTTTCCTAATATCCAATCTAAACCTCCCCTGGTGCAACTTATATATGGATTATCAAAGTTAGATAGTCATGTCAAACTAACCCATATATAACTTGATAAAACTGATTATCTATTCAGATAACTAATAGAACTAGGAATGTTGAACATTTCATTGAATGTTGAACATTGAACTTTCTGGCATAAGTAAAGCTTTGAAACACAAGACAGCTGGAAGTAGCTCGAAGGAGAGTGCCTTTCAGCTTGTTCATATTGAAGCTTTGCTTTTGTGACACAATATTGTGCTAATGAAATGCTAACACAAAAATTAGAAGCTATTATCAAAGCAAAAGATTGTAGACTTTGTGAAATGAAGAAAAGAAACCTAAACAAATAAAACAAAACAAAAAGTACATTTTAAACCTGAAGTAATAGAAAAAGTATGAAATGAAAAAGGACAGAATGCCGGGTCAGGCCCTTGATGATCCATGGTAGAAACTTTTGTTTTAAGCTCAGTGACCATCACTTGCATATGGCATATGAGCCCTATTCAGGTGCTGTACCTGGTCCACAGCCTAGAGCTTCCAAGGAGATTCAGTTTACAACTGTAAAATTTGATTCTGAATCAAATCAAAAGACCTAGCAAAAATGGGAACAGGTAGCACTGCTGTATTAGACCCTGGTAAGATATCTTCTGTGCAAAATCCTGATCTATATTCTAGAAAGATAAACTCAGACTGGAACAGGCCAGGAGAAGGGCTGAAAAGTTGGTTAGGAGACCTTAACTTTTAATAGAAGAGCTTAGCTTGATTAGCCAAGCAAAGCTAAGAAAGGGTATGAGTTTGTTTACAAATATCCAAAGAAAGAAGAAATGCTGTTTAAACTAAAGAATCATTTTGGCACCAGAACAGATTGGTATAAACTAGTTATGAATAAATCCAGGCTGAAAATTAGATTAATATTGCTGACCAGTGGAGCACTCAGATTTTGGATCTGTTCTCCGAGAGTAGCAGGATGAAAAAATTTAGCTGTTTTTAAACTGAAGATTATAAAATGTGGTAGTGGTGATAGCAAGGCTTGATGCCTGCTATCAACTCAGGCTTTTTGAGTTTTCTTTTCCTCAGTTCTTAGGAATTTAATTCTTATGTTTTATATTCAACACACAAAGAATCCCCAACAATTATAAACAGAGAAAATTTTCCTTCTGGAGCCCTTTTAGTTTTGGTTTACTAATTACACTTTATTTGAGAATGTCAACAGTCATTACAGTTCAGATCTGCAAAAAACCTTCGGTATAGGAAAGGATAATTTTAAATTTTTGTTTGTAACTTACAAACCTGACGTAGCTATCTAACTTAAATACTGAGTTATCTCCTCCAGTGCAGTGCTTAAAGCACTACAGTTCCACTGAAGAGCGAGCTGTGGCTGATTCCTGAGTGTATGTCTCAGGGCATTATCAGCTGACTTGTCTGTTCCTTTTAAAACCAGATGCTAGAAATTGTGGTCATGAAAGAAGGATGCCTGGAGTTTTCTCTTTAATTTACACACATAAAATTCTTTGTCTCTTCTCAATGTGGTTGGAGGTCATCTCCAAAACCCCACTCAAATCAAGGTCAGCTTGGCCTTGTCCTTGGCTGAGAGCTTTGTCCATTTGAGCTCTGAAATGTCTCTGAAGATGGAAATTCAACAGCCTCTCCGGTGGTTCTGCATAACAGGGAACCTGCCATGATGTAATAAGGTGTGGGTCACAGTCTGGACCAAAGGAGTTCCTGGTGGGGCACAGCACAAGCACAGCTGCAAAATAGATGCAAAACAGTGAGGTGGAAGCTGACTAGCAAGACCCTCCTCTAAAAGCAGCTCCCGAGCAAAGGATGGGGGAGTCCTTGCTGAGGATCTTAAGCCAAACTCTTTGTGGGCACTCTGCACTTGGACTTGCTCTAGCCTTCTTCACAACAGCTCTTATCAGAAAGCTGTCTTTGCACAATCTTGAACTTTTCCATTCTGAAATACAAACCCATGCCTTCAAAACTTCTCCACTCTACACCAAAATTAAACCCCCCTCTGTACTGAGTTAAAAACAACCAAACTTGGAGAAGAGTAGCATTTAGAACTTCCATAAACTGCTTACCATGGATATTTGTAAGGTTCTTAATTTTTGTTAAACTAGATACACATGAGAGTTTTTTTTTTATTAAAGAGGCATAATTACACTTCCCTCAATGAAAGAGAAAAATCAAGACATGCTTAACTTACATGATCAGTAATATTTGTCCAAGAAAATACATTGATTTCATAGAGATGTTTAGATCTCATGCATGCTATTCTTTAAAAAATTAGAGACACATTTTTCTAGGGAAATTCCATTCAATTCATTAGAGAAAAATAGAATTTTAATTTGAAGCTCTGAATTTTGATAGATGACTCCATTGGGTGGTATGCAGTGGGAAAGAAAAAGTAGATTGCAATTATTGGGTTATAAGGTGTTACTGTGATAAAAAGACTGGTAAATTTAAGAGGGTATGAGACCCATGACTATGACTCAAGAGACTGGTGATCGACATTTGTTTAGAAATGTATCTCAGTTCATTAATTCCTGTACATCTTTGGACTTATTTTTTCTCTGTCATTGAGTTTCTTTGGTTGGTTATGTTCTGTCAACCTGCCACTTCGCACCTTGTCATTTGTTTGTATGTCACTTAAAACATTGCCTTAGCAGTTAAACATTTTTTTTTCTGCTGTATATTTACCTTGTTTTCATTTCCGCACTTCAGTATGTGGACCATCAACAACAGTTTGTGCCACCGCTAAACCAAGTCACTTGTGTTGTTATTTATTTTTGTTATAAACTGTTATTTACACAGCAAGCTGTAACCATGATTTACAGTGATCACGTTAATTGACTACATTTCACTGTGCACCTCAGCTGCCAGTAATTTGGCCATAAATTTTACAGAATTTATTCTTGTTTTACAATGTGGGAAGCCTGTTGGCCTTTTGTGAAACTACATGATCAATGGTGTTCCACTAATTGGCTGGCAGCAATACTAAAATGGTATAGCCATCGCTCTCTACTGTAAGGATAAAGAATGTGATTCCATCAGTGTGCAAACTTTATATCAGGCACAGAAAACAAAGGTTCCTCTGGTGAAGCTGTGACCCACATATCCTTCAAGGAAGCATATAAGGCTGCAGTCTTCTGCACCACCAGTCTCTGGTAAATACATTAAATAAAGTAAAGATTCAACACACAAGCATTAAGTAAGTCCACCGAGTTGTGCATTATTCTGAAAGTTGCTGAACAGCAGAAGGTAAAGTAATCACTCAGTAGAGTCAAGATGAATAAAATAAAAGGCTATCTCATGTTACAATTGATTTCAATCTGCTGAAATATGCACTGTGCATTTTGATTAGCCGGGTAATGCAGTGTACGCTTCTGCTAGGAAGGAGAAACCCAGCACTTTATCGTGCTTCTTTTGGCTGCCTATCCATTCATCAAAGCTTTCCTAATTTACATTCTATTTCCTTTGATGCAATCAATGTGAACAATAGAGGGTGTTACCTTGCATTTCTATACTTTGATCTGATTTGGTGTTTGTGATCAACATAGTCTAGCAACACTGCAGGTTAGGAAACATTTTGCTACTGCCATCAATTACATTGTTCAGTGACCTTCCCTCTCCCTGCAGTACTTTGAAAATATACGTATGTATTTCAAGATGTCTTTTTTGCCTACACTATTTGTTTTACAGAGCAAGACTCTGTGTGAAAATGAGAGATGGTAAACAACATCCTTAATGCTTAAGATGAAGAAGCCAATGGCTACTTATCCACCATTATATTGATGTACAGTTACTATTACAGTGAATATAAATAATAATACCATTAATCCTCCATGACGTAGAGAACTACATACATAGCCTGCAGCACTGTGGTATGCATTGCCAATTCCTGGACTTGAGCTCTTTAGTCCCCCAGAAAGAAGTGGTCTGTTGATGTGATTTCAGTTCTTGAAAATATAAACAAAGTGTAATAAACCTGTTAGTGCATTATGAAATAACAGCAGTGGGGATTTGGGTTTTTTTTTGTTTGTTTGTTTTGTTTTGTTTGTTTTGTTCTACCCCAAGTGACAATGAGGAATTAATAGACCTGTATTATTACTTTTATAATTATGCCTAAACACATTTATGCCTATATGGGCTACTCTTCTGCTGCATATCTTTGGATGTATCCCTTCCATGCTGTATACCTGAGTTCTTTCACTGGTATAATAAAAATTAATTTTTCCTTACTTTAAGATTCCCCCCTATAAAAGAATTGTTGTGTGTATTATGTTAGCTCATAGGGAAAAAACAAATATGGATGATAATTAAAGTCATAGGTGACTTCTGCTCCATGAAGAAGTGAGAGGGAAAAAAAAGTTAGTTCAATTAAGTCACTATTCCCTCTACAGCCATTAGAACAATCTAAATCTAAATCTAAATATGGTACTACTGTGTTTATCATTAAACAGTCAAAAATACCTTGTACAAATCTGGGATCAGAAGTAAGAGTGATGCTCCGGGCTTCCCAATCAAATTTCATCTGTAATGCATTTCATCTTTCAAATTGTGAGTTTGCATGTGTACTCTTGTCTGCTGACATAAACTAGCTCTATGATATTGTTCTCACTGCCTTCTTATTCCTACATGATTTTGTATCCAAGAAACACCTACCTCTGAGTAGGTGGGAAGATCAACCAGTCCTGAAAAACATCTTCTAAGCCTGGAACATCTGTTAATCCTGTTTCAGCTTGCCTACACAAGGAAACAAGGAGTAGTCTCTCTGACATAGGTGTCAGAGAGAAAGTCTTGTTCAAACGAAGGGCAGCAAGCAGAGCAGAAAGAAATACATGACTAGGAAAAAAAGAATAAATAATAATAATAATAATAATAATAATAAAAAACCCTGTTGAAAACATTTATGGAGAGTGGGAGTGCCTGGAAGACGTTGCAATACAGTTTTCTATATAGTTTACACATTAGTTATGTGGAGAACACCCCCTAGAGATGCATTTGTCTTATTTGTAAGGAATACCTAGGTGGTTCATGAGCACATGGGCATACTAACATGAATGATACTGGCAAAGTACATTTACTTTTATCTTTAAAAAGGAATAAACAGGTGAAATTTAATAAAATGCCTGTTTTTATGTGTAGGCTAAAAAGACTTGAAAATCTAAAGGGAACAGCTATCAACTGTGATGGAGAGCAGCAGGGAAAACATACATTGCTGTAATGGAGGTTATTTATTCTACTTATTATAGCAAGCACTTGCTCATAGCTGCTCTATTTAAGAAGGGAAACCAGTTTTCTTTGCCACCTCCTGCTTCCTCTGACACTCACATCTGGGGATGCAGTTTTCTATTGTCTTTTCTGAAAGGAGGTGGATGTATCATTCTCCTTCCTTTACTGATTACCATTTTGACCCAAATCCTCTCCACTCAGAACCTCACAAGCTCTTCATTAAATTATCTTTCTTCTTCATACTTTTTTTTTACTTTTTCTCCCTTGCCCTCTTTCTTTGATTCTTCTTCCTGCTTTCAGTCTGTGTTTAATTTTCTGATGAAAATCCACCACCACCACCCCCCCCCACCAAAATCTCTAATCACTAATATTTCATTCATTGCCATCATGCTGTTCATATTTTTAGCCTGCCTCCAGTTTTTAGTATATTGGGTGTCAGTGCCCAGGTGCTGGCAGCGGGGGCTGCAGGGACTTCTGTGAGGAGAGGCCGGGGCTGCCCCATGCTGGACACAGCCGGTTCCAACCATCTCCAACTGACCCACGGCAGGGCACAGCTCAGCCCCACGGCCAAGGTGGTGACACCTCTGGGAAAGTGTACTTAAGTAAGGGCAAAACACTGCATGGTAGTGAGAAGTGAGGGAAGAAAGTGTGAGAAACAACCCTGTGAGCACCAAGGTGAGAGCAGAAGGAGGGGGAGAAGGTGGTCCATGCACTGGAGCAGACATTCTCCTGCAGCCCATGGAAGACCATATGCTGAGCAGGTGGATATCTCCTGCAGGAACTGCAGTCAGTGGAGACAATCCATGCAGGATCAGGAGGAAAGTGTGAGGAGGAAGGAGCTGCAGAAAGGTGCCGTTATGGGCTCACCTTTTCCCCCCTTCCCCATCCTCCTGCTCTACTTGGTGTGGAGAGAGATACAACAGTTGGGAATGAAGGAGAGAAACTGAACTTGGGAAAAAAATGGATTGGTAGAATGAGTTGTTTTAATTTTTGTTTTTGTTTTTCACTGTTCAAATCTATTTCACTGGGTAACCAATTAAATCCGTTTTCTCCAAGCTGAGTCTGTTTTGCACATGACAGCAATTGATAAGCAATCTCTCTATCTTTATCTTGATCCATGATCTTTTTCATCTTATTTCCCCACCACACTCTGTTGAGGAGGGGACGTAGCTGGATGGGCGTCTAGCCATCTAGCAGCCCTCCAAATTCAACCCACCACACTTAGCTTGATTCTTAACTCTTTTAGCCTATCTTATGTGAAGATTGCAGGTAATTGAGGTGGAAATTATTGACTAATTTGTGTTTGTACCACATTTTCCATAATGGGCACAGTTTTGAGGTGATACTTATGACATGCATGTGATATTTGTGGTGTTAAGGGATGGTATGGAGTCACAGTACTTATATAAAATTAGGACAAATTAATATTATTAAAACCATAGTTAGTTTAGCTAATATGTAATATGGCTTTCTGGAAAATTCAGCCCCTTCATATAATAAAGAATTAATCTAAATCTGATTGCTGACTATAGGCTGTTTCATAAAGATAGACAGGGAATAAGAGGTGGAGGAGTTGCCCTCTATGTTAAGGATAACCTTGAATGTATAGAAGTCAGTTACAGTGATTGTGGAAGCCCTATTGAATGCCTTTGGGTCAAGATCAGAGGGGTCACCTCCAAGGGAGATCTTACAGTAGGTGTCTGCTACCAACCTCCAAACTAAGACAATAAGGCTGATGAAGCAATATTTGGCTCACTTAAGCAAGCTTCGGGTCAAGAGAACCTGGTTCTTATGGGTGACTTCTACTATCCAGGCATTTGTTGGAAGAACAATAGAGCAGCTCACATCCGTCAAGTTCCTGGAATGCATACAGGACTGCTTCTTGATACAATTATTAGATGTGCCAACCAGGAATGAGGCACTGCTGGACTTGCTACTCACAAACCAAGAAAACCTGCTCTGTAATATCTCGGTTAGTGATAGCCTTGGGTGTAGTGATCACAATATTGTGGAGTTTGGGATCCTGCTGATCATTCTGAAGGTTAGTACTAAGACAAAGTTTTTAGATTTTAGAAGAGCAAACTTCAGCTCACTCAGGGCTTAGTTGGGAGGGATTCTGTGGGAAGCTTCCGTGGAGGATAAACGAGCTAGCGAGTGCTGGGAGTTTTCCAAGAACACTGTCCTGGAAGCACAAAAACAATTCATCTCCTTTAAAGATAAGGGAAATAAGCAGAGCAAGAGACCACAAAACCACAAGGGATGGATGGGCCCCACAATATCCACCCAAGGGTGTGAAGACAGCTGGCTGATGTCATTGTGAGGCTGCTCTCCATAGTCTTTGAGAAATCATGGAGATTGGAGGATGTCCCAGAAGACTGGAAGAACGCTCATGTCACCCCCATCTACAAGAAGGCCTTAAAGGAGGATCCAGGAAATTATAGGCTCATCAGTCTTACTTTAGTCCCTGGGAGTTATGGAATGAAGCAAGTGATTGGGAAAAGCTAGCATGGATTCACCAAGGGCAAATCGTGTTTGACAAACCTGATTGCCTTCTATGACAAAGTAACCTGCTCAGTTGATGTGGGGTGAGCAGTGGACATTGTCTACCTGGATTTCTCCAAGGCTTTCTATAATGGTTCTCCACAGCCTCCTCCTAGAGAAACTGATGTGTTATGGTCTAGACAAGTGGTCTGTGCAGTGGGTGAGGAACTGGCTGAAAGGCCACTCCCAGACAATGGTGGTAAATAGTTCTTTTTTGATCTGGCATCCTGGAACAAGTGGGGTCTCCCAGGGACCAACATTGTTAAATATCTTCATAAGTTATCTGGATGATGGGATCAAGTGGTGAAGATTGTGGATGATACCAAACTGAGTGGGGAAGAAGACACTTCAGAAGGGAGAGGCGACCTGCAGGAAGACCTTGATAGGCTGGAAGAGTGGGTTAACAAGAACCTTATGAAGTTCAACAAGGACAAGTATAAGGTCTTGCACCAGTAAAAACATAAACCAGGAGTGCAGCACAGACTGGGATCCACCTGGCTGGAGAACAGCTCTGTGGAAGAGGACCTAGGAGTCCTGGTGGACAACGAGCTCAATATGAGTGTGCTGCAGTAAATTGGACAGTAAATTGTAGATGAACTCATTCAGTGTATCTCAGGAGAGAAAGGCAAGTGGGATTTTTTGCCTGCTTGCACTAAAACATGAAGTCACGCAGAAATAAAGTGTTAATCTCTGCATAGCTCTTACAAGGTCATGTCAAGAATTCTGTGCTCAATTCCAGGCATCTCAACACCTGAAATATATGGACAGCTCTGAGAGGTAGATAGTTCAGAGAGAGAAGTCCTAAAATGATTGGAAACCAGGCAGGACTTATTTCTGAGAATAAAAGAAAAAGCAGGATAAGCTAAATACACTGCATACATAAAGTAGCCACAATAGGTATGACTTGATATGATATTTAAATGGTGTAAATTCCACAGAACACAAATAATCATCAGGGGAAATTAAAAAAGGGCATAATACCAAATATTTAGAATACAATGATGCTAAAGATCCAGGAACAGAGAGGTGAAGGCTGAGGCAGATACCTGAAGTAAATAGCATGCCAACAGTTGTGTATAAATGAGAAGGTTATGCATTTGCAAGTGTGAAAATCGAGCAGTATGCATATTGTGAAGAGGTATCTGAAACCTCGACACTCTAAATCAGTCAGGAGCAGATTTGTTACTACTGGGATGCAGCTTCATCACTTTTAGAGGTCACATTCCATGTTCATTGTTTTGTTTTGCTTGTAAACAGGAAGTTTGATTTACCTTGGGTTATTCACTTTGCTTTTACTTAAGCAAAGTATAATACATCTATCTGTGATATAAAAAAGAAAAGCTAAACCTACTGTCAGGACAAATGCTGGGCAGTGACTTGACTTTTGGAGTAACTCCAAATACAGTGGTGTACATTATATCTTTTGGAATTTGCACTGTAAGAAGTATTGCTAATCTCTGGATGAGGGCAGAATCCCTGTGGTCCATGGAGACTTTCCACCAATATCCAAATGCTCCTTGTAACTTTTCCTCATCTACCTCATACATAAAATCAGAGAACCAGGTAGCAGAAATTAATGTCTCAGAAGGAAGGTCTGTATCCTTAATGAACAAGGTTAAAAAGGGAAATGCATAGAAAACCTTTCCAATAGAAACACTTTCATCTCTGCATTGGTTTATAGCTTAAATTGAGTTTATTTTGTAGTTTGATATTCATATAGTAGACCTCACTCAAAATAAGTAACAGAGAACTTAAGTCCAAGAGCAGTACCAACTATCAATCCAGGAGAAAAAGATGAGCTTCCCTGAGAAGATGGAATAATAGCTCCTTGATCCCTCATAGAAGCATCTCCCTACTGTAATTTTTCTGTGGGAGTTCAAAAAGGTGTCCTGTGAAATAGCATTGCAAAAGTTGAATGACAAGCATCTATGGTTTCATTACATGGAAAGTAGGCCACCTTCAGTATATTCATCAGTGTGCATGCTATTCCTCTTGATGGCAGGTGAAACAATAATAAATAATGCACAAAGGAAGTTAATCTGTTTCCAGAGTATTTTAATAAGTAAAATGTACAAAGCCATTCAGGCCTTGGGCTTCTTGCCAGAGCCTGATGTGAGAGAAATACCAAAAGCACACAAAACACCTCTGAAAGCTGTTAAGCTGCTTGTTCCAATTTCAAATTTGTATTTATTTTTTCTTCTCACACACTGTGATTGGATTTCATACAGTAATCACACTAATAATATAATAACTTTATAAGAAGTGAGAAAGAGGAACATCTCTACCAAGGACAATTATTGTTGTGTCAATTTCTAATTATTCCTCCAATGCTCTTTTTATTTCATGTGTCTGATATGGTAGACAAAAACACAGAAAAGCAGCTATCACATACGTCAAGTGCTCATGTTGGAATGAACCACAGGTGGAGATGAAACGGAAGCCACATGCAGTAAAACCATGTTCTGCTGGCCAAGGAGGAGAAACTGAGAAGGGATGCAGAATGTTTCCCTTCACTTGCAGGAAGCTCCTTTGGGCCACTGCTTTTACCAAGCCTGGGCATTTCCTAGTCAATCAGTCTCTTATGTCACAGTTGGCATCTGGAGCCACTGTTATTCCCTTTACTCATTTAGTAACACCAGGGAAGGACAGACGCTTGTGCAAGGACTGTATGAAATACATTTCTTTCATCTTTCCTCCTCTAGTGAAGATTCATGCTTTCAACTTCAGCAGAAGAGGTAGAATATTCCATTGCCTGTAGCTGAGATAGATACTCTTTGTATAGGTACACAGTAATAAGAGTATATGTTGCCTTGTCCAGGGGTTGATTCAAACAAACAAACAAACAAACAAACAAACAAACAAACAAACAAACAAACAAACAGTATTTTTATGCTGTTAATAAAATGCATTTCATAGAATCAAAACAAACTATCTTAGTCTGTAGACTAGTAATCAATGCAAGCAAATATTGAACGCAAGTTAACTTGTAACTGTTTTTAAACACCACAATGTTGTATAGCATCATTGGTTCAGTCTCAGAATATTCTTGTTCCATTTTCCACTTTCAACACTATTTTTTCCATTCTCTTAAGTGTTTTTGTTTTTTTTTTAAAGAATTGTAGATAAATGGATATGCCTGTCACAATTTTACTGTTTCAGTTTAAGCTATTAGAAAAATAGTGGTTACATTTATTTAAATTTAGTGTTTTACTAGCCCAAAAATATCTTGTTTAGCTAATGAAGAATATTAAAATAGAGAAATATTTATGAATAATTGGGAAAATGCAATCATAAAAGCTAATTCCAGTGATTAAAAAAAAATAAATCTTAAGAATATGCTATTAGTTGAAAAAAACCACCAAAACCCCCATATATCATAGAATATTGTAGAAATTGTTCCGTCTCCCAAAAAATATAAAGTGGTAATGCTTAGCTATAGTCTCAGAACTATGACTAAATATTAATGATGCTGTAAAAATCATTATGGGTATCTATGTTTTTGCATACATTGAAGAAGTCACTATTAAGAATTCTGAAAAAACACACAGCAAAGGGATTTATTATATCTGTGCACCTTGTATTTTTAACTGAAAGAGGCAGGGTGGGGCTCTTTATTAAGATGAGAGATCTGCTGCTGCTGAATTTGAATTGTAGAAATACCATGGTATGTTTAAATCAAAATGTGGTTAAACATACCCAACAGCATTGCATTCTTTACTTTATAAAAGTGTTATGAAATAGGCACAGTCAATCAGTCAATTACTGTTCAGTATCTTCGCCAATTGCTCCTAGGAATGCATTTACATATGCATACTTTATATAATTTTTTTGTCCCACATGCCAGGAATTTCAAGAAACAGACAAACATTGTTATTACCATGATGTAGGGTAAAGAAAATGAAAAAAAAAAAAAAAAAAAAGAACAGATGAAAATATTATGAAAAAGCATGATAGGAAAACCATATTGCCATCATGACAGCAACTATCTGCCTTATTAATAGCAACCTTCTCATCTTTCTGAAGGAAATACATTTCTCATCTACCTATAATTCCTTTAAACATTGTTCAACAGCTATTGGATCTACTGTGTGAAAAGTCCTGGAGTCAGGAACATAACTCTCTTCTCATAGGTGAATATATTAGCTCCCTGGCTTTTTCATTAAAAAAAATGGAGAAAAACCATGCCTGGTATGGTTTTGTTTCTGTGTTTTGTTAGTCATTGTCACTATATTAGGTGAAAGTTTTTCTCTTCTTGGCTTGTTTTAGGATTGCTGTGACAATAGCTATGGATTCTATGGATATTGAGAAGAGTTATGTATTGTTTTGGGATAGCACTTCAGTTTCCATTGGAAAAAGAAGTGGAGCAGCTCATAAAAAGTGGTTCTACATGAGAGAGCTCACGACTGGGTCCTGAGGCCAAGCAGTGAGGGGCAGCGTGAATTCAAGCACGTCCTCAAGCCAGCTTAAGCCTTCTTCAAATGCTTGCAAGTTGAAAAAGAAGTAAAAATCTGTCCCAATCATGTGAAATATATCAAAAGCAAGTTTCTAGTAGAAAATACAGAAAACATCAGGAAACTGTAGTTCCACTGTGCAACTGTAGTTCCAATGAACATTGGAAGGGTCTGAAATCATTCTCTGGTTCAGATAATGCCATAACTGTTGTTCTTTTTTTTATATAAAAATGTTAATTTTATATATCTTCTCTTTTTCTTCCCCAGTCACCTCTCTCACTGTGTTTAGCCTCCTTCTTTGCTTTAATCTTTCTTTTCATGTCTACTGCTTTCCCACTAATCTCTCAAACTGAATGATTTACAAATGATGCCAAGTTCTCAAGGAGTTTTCTGTCTTCAGTTCAACTGATTGCATATATCCCACATCAGTTTTCTTTTAATTTCTGCAAGCCAGAAAATTAAAATACTTTTTTTTTTTCCTAGTGAATCAAACAGGTCCCTAACTCAGCAATATTCCTACTCAATTAATTTTGACCACCCCTCGCTTTCTGAAAAAGGGGCCAGCACTTTCATTTATGCTGATATCATGATTCCAGCTGCTTCGCCCTTCCTTCAAGTTCAAACATAAATATTATACAGGTTCCTATGAAAAAGACCCTTCAGAAAATCCTGTAACTAAGAGTTTGTCTAAGAGCATTTAGAGGCATCCGATTAACTATATTTTGGCGTATATACTGAGACTTTAAAATGTTAATATTAGCAACAGTAGAGGTCAGACCTGCATTCTTTTCTGAGAGTTAGAAAGGATTAAATTTTTGTTTCAGTAGTTCAGTCAGCTCTAATGGCAGTCAAATCTTGCCCTTAGAGTTTGGAAGATGAGTGACATGGGAAAAATCAGTATTTAGAAAGAGAAAAGTCCAAATTGGTAGTGAAAGAAATTTTCTCTCCTGCCTTCTGCAGGATGCTGTAAGCAATGGAGAGGAAACAAAACAAGACATGACACAGTACTTGACTGCAATTTTAATGAGTTCCACTTCTGCAAGGGATTTTTTAGTTTGTTTGACTAATGCAATACTTTAAAAAGTGTATTAATTGAAGGGCAGTTTTCCAACTATCCTTGTCTTAGCAATCATGTCACACTAGTGATGAGTGAGGAAATAGTTCTTCCTCCAAGAAGTAGTTTTAAAGATTAGTTGCAAACAGTTCTCATTAGAAATATAATTCTTTTTTATAATTATGGTTTATGAATTGATCATAATTTATTTATAGTAATAATTTTTCACTATATAATTTGGACAACTAATTTTTTGGCGATGGACTACATAACAATTTGTTTTTCTTACTCAGTGGTGGGCAGCTGGTTACCTACATCATATTGTAATATCTCTGCTTTCAATGAGAAAGTGCAGCAGAACAAGTATCAGCTAATGGATACAGTTGATGAATAATTTATACAGACCTTTTTGGAAGCATTTTCACCAACATCTATCACTGTTTAGATAAGAAAACCAAGTAGTATGATCCTGTGGATAATGCAAATTGAACCTAATTTTTGAAAAAAAAAGCAACAAAATTCAAGGGCCTTCAGTAATGAAAAGAAACATGCTTTAGTTCAAATACTCATCCAACTCCTCGTTTCAGGGTTTAATGTTATATTTTAATATTTCTAGTATAAAAACATTTACTTTTTTTGTGAATAATTATGTTTCTATGCATATGTGTATACTGTATAGCTACTAAGATACTGAATAGCTGTAGCTTTATTTCACGATACAAGGTGGTGCTGTTTCTTTTTAAAACTGAAAATAATGTATTGATATGAACATGCAGAAAGCAATAGCAGAGACACAATATCTTGAGTGTAGTGCTTCTCAGCCAACTTCTCTATCTCCAATTCTATTTAATTGCTATGCAGTTCACTAAGATATACATACATATGTACAATCATATGTGCACATATATATCCATCCCAATAAGCAGTTTTAAAGCAATAACAGATGTCAGCATTCTACATAATGCTGAATTTGAGTATTTGTATGCCGGGTCAGTCTCTTACAATGAAATTAACCTACATTTTATTGTAGAACTAAGGTACTGCCACCTGTTTGAAGAGTGATTCTTTTCTCTCTACTGTACGTGAATGAAGGATATTGGAGCATTTGAAACTCTTGTAGTTTTACATAAATATTAATTCCTGTGACCTGTTTACTTATGCTTTTGGCCTTTGTGTCAATTAGGTCACTGTAAAACAATGACAGAGCTTTTATTTTTAATTAAAAATTAGAAATGTGACACATCAAAAAGAAAACAAGCAAACTGCCAAGACAAATAATTATGTGGTTTGCAACCTTGCAGCACTATGCTCTTCCCAAATCATTTCCTCTCCCCAGTACTCACTGCTACCAGCATAAATGTTATACCATGGATTGCAAGACTCA
Organism: Aramus guarauna; assembly: GCA_013400195.1. Classification (NCBI taxonomy): domain Eukaryota; kingdom Metazoa; phylum Chordata; class Aves; order Gruiformes; family Aramidae; genus Aramus; species Aramus guarauna. The sequence goes on along the minus strand of VXBL01004894.1, from coordinate 429,466 downwards.
TTTTCGGAGCTCTCTATTGACTGATACTGTGTTCTTTTAGATCTTTTTTTGCAAGGTTCACCATGCAGCCAGGTGCTGCTAGTCTTTCTGGGTAGCAGAAGACATTTGGTAACTTGCAGGGTCAGGCCCTTGCACGAGGTACACCAAATGACCATGGCCCTTCTGAAAGCTCACATTTTGTGACAGAATTCAAGAAACCTTAGACTGTGGATTGATGAAATATCAGTCTAAATGAACAACAAGGAACTATTAAAATACACTAACCTCATAATATTGATTCCATTAGCATAGGTTTTTCAAAATACCCGTCATGTTAAGATTCTTGATCCTGAGAAGTTCTTACATTATAGTCAAACTGTATACATGTACACTTCCACGGAAATTGATGGGATCACTTACATAAGAGACATTCATGGCTAAGTCTTTACTGAACCGCAGACCTTAATTTCTATAGATAATGCCAAAATAGATTGCTCATCTTGCCAACAGATTCTTCTTATATAATCAGGCAAAAAATAAGTCTTTTCAAACACCTCCACAACATGTCTAAATTAAATCCTGAGTACCCTAGACAGTATCTTCTGGGACTAAAATACCTTGTATTGAGCAGACTGTTGAAATATACTACTAAAATCAATAGATGTTTTGCATTTGTGCTTTCTCTTGAAATGTAGCCCAGGTAAAAGTTTTATTAGTCTGTGTCTACAGTTACATAAAATTATTTTGTACATAGTTGTACACAGCCACAGAGTCATGATATTTGATTGCAGTCTATCTCTTCTGTTCTGTATGATTTGATACTTTTTGTATATGCTTATATACATGTGCACCAAAGTTTTATTTTTAATCCTTTTACAAAATAGTTTTAGTGCTACATAGCTTATCTAACTAGGTAACTAAATCACTTCCACAATTGTCAGTAAGCATAAAGCAATACTCACATAGATTTTAAGATCAGTAGCTACTATCATAAGCTCTTTAATGGGTGACTATTCAAATCATTCATCCTCATAAATAACGAGGGGTTTATATCTAAATACAAGGCAAGTGATTCTCATCTTACAGGATAATAATGAGGGATACAGATCTTTAAGACACTTTCAGAATATGTTCTAATAAAAAAATTGTAGCATCATATACATCCTTCTCCTTTCTGATCGCATTACTACTTCCCAATATTTATAGTTAATAACATAATCATTGGCCTTGTTGAACAATTTTGAACGTTGAGGTCATTCAGGGTAACAAAAATTAAAATGGAATAGGTAATTCTCTGTAAAGGTTTTCACTACATAGACCTAGAATCTCTCTGAAACTATAAATAGCCTCTAAGATAGGAATAGCTCCTCCTGGGTTTTGATGTTGCCTATTGTACATTAGCCTTTCAGTTCAGCTATAAATTAAAAAACAGTGGACTTTTGTAACCAAGCACTAATTTGAGACAGTTAAAGCAAACATGGTAGAATTTGCCTTTTGTGACATATCTCTCTTTTCTAATCCTCTCTTTCAGACTGACTTTTTTCATTCCTTTTTATGCAGGTTATCTAAATGGGAATATCTATTTAAAGAGCAGTACAGAATGTCCAAAATTATGATAAAAGGTATAATTATCTAGCAAGTAAAGGTCAATAAACCTAAGTCATAAAGCTAGATGACTAACTAGATGACTAAAGTCAGGTTAATTAAATAAGAACTAGTAAATGTCTATTAACAGAAAGATGTAGAAATCTAAGGGAAAAAAGAAATAATGATTGAATGAGAAATGTATACTAAAATATACTTACATATATTACATAAAAATGTAGCAGTAGGGAGGGATAACACTGGTTATGGGAAAAATTACCTTACCAGCATGGATAAAGTTGTCTCTAGATGACTATGAAGTCTAGACAAAAACATGAATCTGACAGTTTCTGAGTCCTAAGGGAAGAGTTTGAGGTAATGGAAAAGGTTTTGTCTTTATCAGGACAGAAGCACAATGGAAATCTCCACTGAGTATTGTACACATTTAGAACAAAGAGGGGAAATAATAGATTTACAAATTCCAGAAGACATTATTTGGAGCATGGGTATCTATTTTAAGGTAAAATTCACAGATTTTAAGTACATCTGGAATCACATATTAGCACATTAACTATGAAATGTTGCTCCTCTCCCCATATGAACAAATGATTGATGGACAAAGGGGAAATTTGAGCTTTTGGACTATACACTAGAATGCATAATGCATTACATTTTCCAATTATGCTTATCACCTAGTGGAAGGTCACCAGCAAGCATATCATTGAAATGATCTGATTGAGCATGCGGTTCAGGATTTCCCATTTGTGTGGTTTGTTTTTTTTTTCTTTCCTACCTGCATTTTCACATTATGCATGGTAGCTTTCACCCTGTATTCATGAGATGCAGGTTTATTTTCGTTCTCTTACTGATTATTTATGATTATTCCTCATATCAGGAGGTCTGATCCAAATATCAATGAAGAGAATGAAATTCATTCAGAGATTTCAATGGGCTTTGAACTGAAATCTAAGTTTGCAGCTTTGTTCATTTTTATGATTACAGTAATCATTAGAACATCTTAGGCATTAAAAATAACTTTAATTCAAATATCACAGTGAAACTAGGTAATGTTATGGGTTTTGACAGTTAGGAAAGGGGTAAAGAATTATGTTTTACTTTATGGCAATCTCCTTAAAAATGAATTTAAAAAACTGTTCATAGTTCAATCATTAAGAATTAACTTGAAGTCATTGGGATTTATGCTGGCTACCCAGGAGAAAATAATTGCATGATCTTGATAGATTTGGGGGATCTTCAAGTGTGTACAAAACAGGCGTTCAATACTGACATAAATGACCACAGGAAATAAGGTTCATTATCCAGAAACTCCTTCTTGCTGCCTCTGAGTGAGTAAAAAATATTAGTATAGACATATAACAGTTGTTTTCTGTTGAAGGTCATCAAGATCATGCAAGGGACAGTGGCCATTAATGTAATATGCAAGTAGAATATGCTTGGAAAAGAGAGACTTGAATTCAAGTTTACCACTAACAACAGAGGTTCCAAGTCTCCAGCTTTCATCCTCTGGGCAAATGCCTTAAACAATATTGCAACCATCTCACCCTGGAGTTCCAGGTAGGCTCCTGAGCCATGAGGAATGATCCTTAACACCAGAGAATGGAAAGGGAAGAAAATGTAAATAAGTGCTACTCTGTACTGCACTGGCTACTGAATGCTGGGGTTTGGGTTGTTTTGTTTTTTAATAGAAATATACTTCTGCTATATATATAAGCAGCCTTGGCTGATATAAATTGATTTTACTGATTATCTGAAACAAAGAGGATTATTCTTGTGGCTGTAAGCTCATTGTCTTGTATTGTCTATAGTTCCATCTGCTGATGAGCTCAACCTGCCTTTCTTAATTCAATGGATTGTAATGGGCACCATG
>VXBL01004894.1:361977-425928 GCA_013400195.1 Aramus guarauna | reverse complement strand
AATCATAGAAACATAGAGTTGTTTGGGTTGGAAGGAACCTTAAAGATCATCTAGTTCCAACCCCCCTGCAATGGGCAGGGAAACCTTCCACTACACCAGGTTGCCCAAAGCCCCATCCAACCTGGTCTTAAACCCTTCCAGGGAAGGGGCACCCACAGCCTGTTCCAGTGCCTCACCACCCTCACAGTGAAGAATTTCTTCCTGATATCTAATCTAAATCTACCCTCCTTCAGTTTAAAGCCATGACCCCTTGTCCTGTCACTACACGTCCTTGTAAACAGTCCCTCTCCAGCTTTCAAGAGATAAAGTATTGAGGCAAGTAGAACTATTTGCAAATTCACTTTGAGTTTGGCCAATAATTTGCCTTCTCTTCAACTCCTGCTCTCTTCAGTTCTTATTTTGAGCAAAATGGTGTGTTTTACAATGTTCAAAACTGTTTCTGCTTTTCACTATTAGATATTTTGTTTAAAAGTTGTCTCTTTAATTTTAAGATAATATAAAAAATTCATTCTAATGACCAAAAAATGTTTCATTTTGGATTGAACAAAATGTTTATGCTCAGGTCATACAAAATATTTCATTTTTGTTTACTTTGATGAGAGAACAAGTGAAGCTGTTTCATCTTCAAAATAATAAAATAATTTTTCTCATTCGATCTTGCGCCAATGACCAAGCCTAAACTGACTCTTCTGTGCAATACGCATTATAAATATAGCATAAATTTCAATTCAGGGCAAAGGAAAACAAGAGGTTTTTATAGAATAAAGATTATAGGGAAGATATCATGTTATAATATGTGACCATCACATAGTCATTTAATAGATATTAATATTTAAAGTAAGTATTAGATCAAGTAAAAGACCCTGATGTCTGAAACTGAGTCTTTGAATACTGGAATCCAAAATCTTGCCTTAAGTACCTCAGAAAAGTGATCTAAAAACTTATGTTCTGAATAATCATAGTCTGAAATGTCTCTAGAATGCTATGATTCCTGGATTAGGGTTACCTAATGCAGCCTAAGCCTCAGCTATAACATAAATTAAAAAATCTTTTCTTAAATGTCTTTAAAAGCCATGCTTCTTTTAAAAAGTAAAAAGTTAATTAATCAATAAAAGGAAGAATTTATAATTTGGGAATTGGAAAACACAGATCCAGTATTCTCCCCAGCCTGAGGGGATTCAAATGCACATGTCACAGGATTTTACCCAGTACATGATAATCTGGATAAATTAATCCTATACATCTCCTGCTGTGCTGTTATTATACAAATATACAGGAGCATGATTTGGTGATAAATTCAAATAGAATGGAAGTAGGACCTCACTTACATTCTCATACCTCCACTACTACTCTTTTTCTTTCTCCTGACTTGCTTCAGTAACTTTTTCTGAAAAGTGGATTTATTCTTGAGAGAGTTGGCGCTGCTCTGCCAATACTGGCCAGGTCAGTGGGTTTACATATTGGTCTGCTTATTTTCTTAGTCTCAGTGGAGTTTGGATGGGACTTGAACACAGGTTAAAATGTTTCCAGGTATATGCAGTGCGAAGAACTACAGATGTTTCAGGGACTATTGGGTGTTGCTTACTAGGTTATGCAATTTGATTTGTGGTGCTAGCCTGAAGTACTCTGGACCACAGAAGTCTACGTTTTGGGAGCTAAGATCTGTGTTTTGGCTTAGTCTCTGAAGAACTTGTAACAGTTCAACGTTTAAGTCTATGATGAAGCCAGGAATTTGACAAAAGTGCCAGAAGTCTTTTGCTAATACTGTAACTTTTCTTGCCTCCTACAGAAGCTTGTGCAGATTCTTACAGGTAGCACTTATGCTCACTGTAGTCATATCCATGAACATTTAGATATGATGGAATTAGCAGAAGATTACATATAGCCCAAGGAAGAATCCAGCCTGAAGTTTCTTCTTTACTGAAAGGAGCCACTTCCTCTCCTTATTAAAAGGAATCACTTTGTTCTCTTCATAAAACTGACTATTATAAAATATATTCTAGGTTGTAGATATAAATTACCTGAATCTTGAGATGCCCACAGTATAGAAGCAGCAATATAATCATTTGATCTTGAGATGCTTCAAGAAACTAAACATTGAACTAATTGCTTCTATTTGTAAACAGGTGACATAACTTACTGTTATGCTTAATTATATCTGGCCTCTGTGTTACTCAATTATGCAGGCACTCATTTACCCAAATTAATACTCGTTAAAACAAATATCTGTCTTACAAATAGGGTTTTACCTTAGTCTTGCTATTACAAAAAAACATAACTGGAAAAATCTCAAGGAAAAGCAGCATCAAGAGCTATCTTGTAGCTTAAGTACAATTTAGGAAAACAAATATATCTTGCAATGAGATGGTGAGAATATTTGCATGCAAATGTGTAAAAACTCTCAGGGCTCACAGGTGAAGGACTGTGGACTTTGCAAAGGGAGAGGAATGATTTGAGTCCAGCTAAAATAGGATCAAAGGCAAAAGGAACTGGCTATCAGTTGAATAAGTAATAACAAGTAGCAAATATGTCCTCTGTGTTGCCTATATCTAGAGCAAGTACAAGAGTTCATGCATCTAATTCAAGACTTCAAAGCCCTTGTCAGCTTTTTATATTTAAACCAAAAAGGCTTGCAAGAAAGCAGGCCAGGTTTCTTCTAAAATTTCAAATTCAAATATTTCACTTTGAAATTTAATAGAGTACTATTTGCTAAAGTAAATATTTTGGTCACAGTGGTGACAGAGGTGCCCATACAATTGTGAGGTTTTTTTAAAGTGTCCCAGAACTCTCAGAGGCTAGCTACTATAACATATCATGCTAGAATAACCACCTAAAAAGACACGTATTTCAACAGTAGATATAGATATACATCTTTATGAATACACAAATTTCTTCAAATACATCTGTCTTGGGTATGTCATCACATTCTATGTGGAGTTGACATTTGTATGATGTTATGCTTTTCCTTAGTTGAAAAGGGAATTGGAAGAAGTTGCTACTTCTTTCCTAGGGCTTGATCTTATGAAGACTCAAAACCTTTACATTCTTCCAGCAAAGCACTTAAACACATACCTCAGTTTAAATGGTAATTCACATCCAGCTGGGATTAAGAACCCAGGTTCTTACCCAGGTTCACACAGGTACATCTCTGGACGTTTGGTACTTTGCAGCACCCAATCCTTATGTTCTACAAGTAGAAGACATGAATGCATTGATTAACCTTTATGTAGGAAAGAAAAAAGATGGACGGGCCTGTTAGTGACTTTCAGTGCATATTGTGAGTATCTACTGCTGCACTATTTTTAAAGCTTGACTTATTTTTGCAGCTGAGTGAAAGGTACTGCTTGGTTTACAACGCATAGCAAATCCGATTAAGGGAATGGAGCTGCTGAAATTCTTTTCACATTGAGATCAAAACCAGCTTTGCTAAACCATGTAATTTTTTCCAGTAAGCATAGAACAGAGGCACTTATATGCATTAAAAGGAGTTTCTCCATGCAATAAATGTTACACATTAGCCAGTACCTTCTTTTTGTAATGCATTTGTCATTCATATGGAAGAGTTGAATAATTGTATAGTGAATGAAGCTCAAGAAGAACATCAGTTACAGGTATTGAAGAAAACATAACATTGGAATTATGAATAACATCTTGTTTATTTAATGTTGCTGTACAAAGCACTTGTATTGTCTATGAATGTGTCTATAAACATTTCAATTTATCCATACATAAATGACCTGTACTGTGATCACTGTAATGGCAACAGTTTCAATTAGTTTCTTTCACAGTGAATTTAGTACCGACATTTCCTCTCTCTTCAGTGAAAGGAAAAAAGAAAAATATGAGATGTACCTTAGTGCATGGAAAAAGAAGCATAGCAATTGGGACAAGTTTCTTGTATGCCTGAGGATTTCGGCTTGGCATTTGGATCAGGTGACATCAGGTAGGCAGAATGAGACATAACATATCTAAACCTGCTTGCACAATGTGAAATCCCCCCTTCGTTCCAACAGTCTCCAAGCAACAACAGCAATATCTCCTGAGTTAATGTACCAAGTAATAAACCAAAGCAGAACTTTTCCTTTAAAAAAAAAAAACAACAAAACAAAACCACAAAACACAAACAAACAAACAAAAAACCCCAACCTTTACAAGAGAAATGCAGAAGGCAAGGAAGGAAAGATAAAGAGATCTCCTTCTGTTAGTTTAATACATTTGTGATTCTCTTAGATATCACAGGGACAATCTTGATTTAGAAGTGTAGATGATAAGGAGCAGATGCTAAACAAGGTATTCTTTCCTCAGATGAACCAAGGTGAATTTTCTGCTATGAAATCCAGCATAAATGAAAGATATTAGATTAAAAATAACTCATGCTCTGCACTCCAGGAACTCTTGGCAGAGTTAGCAAGTGTGCCAGTAGGGGCAACGAGCTATTGGCATCATGTTTCCTCGAGAATATTGCTGCTAGCAAAGAGGAAAGGGAGACTGATGTGGTTTTTTAATGAACTTCAGATTATTTCTAAAAACTCTTTAAAGTGGAATGGAGATTAGGAGAGTGAAAACAGTTTTGAAATGTCTATTTAATTCTATCATTTTTTTCCTGTCTTCTCATATCCAAATTAAAAAAAAATCTTTTTTATTAAATGGAAACGCAGCATTTGTTAGGTCCATACATACTGCTGTATTCACAGGTTAAGCTATTCACTTAGATGAAAATCTATCAAAGTATTTTAGGAAAAGATTAATATCGTTACCTTTCATAAAAGCAGAGAGGACTACACTAAAATATATTCACAAATTCTCCCTTCTCTAGTAGTTGCATTCTGATCATTACATAATTTCAAGTCAATGAATGACTTAATATTATGTAGTACTTGTAAGTGATAAGCTCATCTGCACACACAAAGAAAGAACAGAGAAACAATGGAAACTCCGTAACCTGCCCTGCCTGCTTCCAGACCTCCAGCAACAAAAGAGCCACCATCTCGATGGGACCAGAGGAGCACAGGGGCACAGTGACAGGCAGGACCCCAAATCAAGGGCTCTAGAGGAGTGTCCTCCTGGGGCTGTCCCAGCAGAGCCTCAGCTCTGTTGTCCAGGTGTGAGACCTGTCACACATTGGTGTTCATGTGAGTGCTCTGTCTGTTTGTCTGTGATCTGTAGCCAGACCTGTATATATGTATATATACGTATATATTGTAGATAGCATAAACTACTTATCAGGAGTACACACTCAGCCTGACTACTGGAAAGACTAGGTGACTGAGTCAGACTTGAAGGAAGCTGCGGCAGGTCCAGGCAATGCAGAAGCAATCCTCTAGGTTTCCAAGCTCATCTGATTGTGTAATCTCAACATCACTCAAGACATAACACCACCTACAATTCAGAGAATTACATGTAATATTTTTTTATTTTCTGATCTTCGGCACCTAGGGCACTCCTATTGATTTTAGCATGATTTGCAAAGAAGTCAAATGTCAAGTTGGCTTGTCTTTTTAGAAATGCTTAGAGGTATCCAGAAATTATTCTAAGTTTCCGAAGCTTAATAGAATTAAAATTCTTTTTAGCTGGCTGAAAATGTTACGATTTTTATTGGTTTGACATTTTTCACAGAAACAGACAAAACCAGTAATGATGAAAAAGAGGAAGAAATATAGAACTCCTTGCTATTTTTGGCAGCCTTTCTACTTCAGGGCTTCTGCCTAAGGTATGTCTTCAAATCAGATCTTTTTGTCATGCTACTTTGCTGAAATACGGTCATTATGCCCAACACAAATGCCCAAGAAATAAAAAAATTACAAACATCTGCATTTTGCAAACAAGGTAAAGTAAACAAAGGAGTTCCAAAGCCTGAAATGAGGCTTTCTGCTTCACAAAGAACTTCTGGTTTACTTTTAATGGCTTGTGACTGTTGCGGTGGGATATTCCCTGCAAACACACATACACCTCAAAATTTGCAACTTCATGCCAGGCAGCACTAAGGTTAAACACAAAGGAGGCAGCACGTCTGTTATCAGGTTTCAAATCATTCCATCATATCTTTGAGGCTGCTATATCTGTCTTTTTGTAGAGACATGTTCAAAACTGAACCTGCTATACCCACCAAAGAACATGATGGCTTGTACTGTGTGAACAGCAGACACTGGCGAGGGAGTTATCATAGGAAAATTGTATGGTGCTAAATTTATTCTTGTGTAGCTCCTCACTCAAAGCAGTATCAACTGTACCTATTCCATTCCTGACAGACCTTTACCTCTCTGTAAATCCCTCTGATGGCAGTGATGGCCCTGCCTGCTCTGCTTCTCTCTCCTGGTGCCCATGGGTCTGACTTTCTGTTCCAAAGCACTGACGCTTTTTTCCCAAGAGTTTCCCTGAATCTTTCTTGCTGCAGTTTTCTCTTTCTCATATCCACTAGGGAAAAAGGGAAAAGATAGTTTCTTCATCTGTAACAGCTTCTTTTTTACTCGAACACTATTATCATTCCTCCCTTTTCTTAAGCTAAACAACATTACATCTTTTATATAAATTATATATGATGGTTACCTCGCCCCGTATTAGTGCATCCTGCCTGTGGAGGATCTTAAACTTGTTCCAGAACCCTTTTTCCCTAGCTTGCTTACAATACTGTCATATTAATCACTGTCAAAAGCCATCCTAAAGTCAAGATGCATATACATACGACTTCTTTTCTACGCACAAGATCTATTAGTCAGTTGATAGAAAAAAAAGTACTTTTCTTAACATGATTTAATCTGACAAACATATATCAGTTTCTTGTTATCTTGCTCATATTTACAAATTGACTATTTGATTATTTGTTTTGAAGATCTTTTGAAGGTAGGATCTATAATCTTTGAAGTTCAGCACCGCATTTTTCCTTTTTCTGGTCTTTTGGTCTATCTGCTGTCTTCCACAAATTCTCAGTAATAACTGCTGTCATTTCAGAGATTTCTTCAGCTATCTTTTTGTTACCCTATCATGAAATTCATCAGACCCAGCCAATCTAAGAAAATGAAATATGCTCTTAGCTGCCATTTTCATTTTCTGTCTGAAGATCTCAAAATTTGTTGTTTGTATTAATTGAAGTTGTTCTTTTCAGTTGGGCAAAGGTTTCCTAAATTATACTTAGGTCACCTGCTTGTTATCAAGTGTTCCCTCTTGTTGAGTAGTGACCAATTGCTGCCTTGTTTTTATTTTTACTGTCATTACTGTGGAGTTGATTCTTGATACTTTGGAAGTCTCTTCCTATGTGGATTCCATGTCAAATCAACTTCCAATTAGTTTTTAGGAGCTTGGTTGGTTTGATTGTCCATCCACACTTTGCATGCTTTCCCCTTGCTTTTGATTCAATGAAGAGCACCAGATTTATCCAAGTAGGTCATTTGCTACCTCTTTTAGCTGTCATAGTTTACATGAGTGCCTCAAATGTAATTTCTTTAAGAAACTGTCAATTCCTCATGACACTTTTTCTCCCTTTGATTTGCTGCACATGCAACGTCTCTTACAAAATTGATGAATTTATTCAGAATAATTTTCTTGAAATTTTCTTCAAGAATCAGAACAGATTTTGAAGATCACTCCCACATTGTCTTTCAACTCTTCAAGCAACCCTTCTCTACTGAGTGGGAGTAAATCTACAGAAAAATCCCCCCCTACTTGTTCTATTTGTTTCTTCTCCTTCTCTGTCACTTTCTGTAGTATGGAACACTAGCCTTAATTGACCTAAAGTATATATTTGGATTCTAAATCTATGTCCGTTAAACAGTACCCTGAAATGTTCAATGACACTTCAATGTGATTGTTGATATTTATAAGCTGTTAGAATGGATCATCTCAAATTTCTTCTTAATGGTTCCTCGAAAATCAGAGCATTCCAGGAACCATCTTCATTAAGCAATTTTCATGCACCCACCCTGTTCTGGAGAAAAAGAGAGTTACTCAGAGAGATACTTGCAGTTTCGTGCCAGCTGGTCTTGGTAAATGAAACTATTTAGTGTTATAAAAGCCGTCACTGAGTCACCACGCTGAATGATAGCTACATTTGGAATTATACTTGATTAATTCTCAGAAGTTGTTTACTTGGACAGTCTTGCCACCCCTTTCATGAAGACTGGGAAGTCCTTCCTTTCATAATGTAGAAATATTAGATGCCTCCATGTCCAGTGATGGATCAGATTGCAGCATGTGAAAAAACAATTCTAGTCCCAACGTAGTACTTTGTTCCATAAATCAGAATTTGTCGAGAAGGGAAGGGTTGGGCAGGGCAAGGCAGAAGAGAGGAGAGGAGAGGAGGAGAGGAGAGGAGAGGAGAGGAGAGGAGAGGAGAGGAGAGAAAAGAATTCACACAGAAGCTTACTGATACTCATGCTTACTGCACTAGATAAACTACTCATTTGCCCCCCAACTTTTAATCTCTTCTATAACCACAATATGGTGAAAAAGGTCACAATGAATTTTATACTACAGATTTTCTGTTGCTTTTACTGCTTTATTGCTAAATTTTTGACATATTACCATTCTCTAGCTAACAAACTTGTCTCTTTATCTTTGTGTATAATTAATTGAACATCAGAAAACATCATCAATTAGAAATTCTTCCTCACTTCTAGTAAGGAAATCAAACAGAAAAACAATTTTATGGCCATAAAAATTGAACTGCCTTAGGGTTCTGAGTACAGCTTGCTTTATAGAGTATTTGTTGAGAGAAAAAGTAAAGCTTTGGAGTAAGTTTGTAATATATACTGTATAATACATTTCCACAGTATTAAACATGTTTTGGTATTTGTTCAAGCCACTTGTGCTGACTGGAGAATTCCAGTACTGATTATTTTTTGTGGCGGACACCAGAAGAATAAAAAATATCCTAATAGACCTGCTGAGCTAACAGTCCTGATTCAGCAGAGTATGTAACTCAAAAATAGTAACTGGCCTAGTATGATTAAGGAATGACACGTTCTATAGCCAATGTGTGGAATAAAATGAGATAATTAGTACTGTATCTAGTAGTTTTGACTCTCAAGACAATATGGCTGAAATGTATTTATACCTGTTTTAACTGGGGGCAGCTATCAGCATGCTTCCAGAGGGAAACTCAGACTCAAATCTTTGGAAATATAGTGAGATACCAAAGACTTTCCACTATTATACCATTCCTAGAGAAGCCCTTGATAACTACACTCATACTTACATTTAGCATATTTTTAAATACCTTAGTGATAAAGGGCCCAAGCAGTTACAAATTAGAATTTTCAACAGCCCTGTTACTCTCACACTGTAAATTAGTCAAATGTGATTGAGAGGATAAACTAAGGGAATTATTTCAACTACATGTGGTACTTGTCACAAGTTATACTCACATACTGGAGCTGTACTGAATATTAGGGTTGGATTTCAAACATAAGAGTTGTTTCAGGTTTCTGAAACATGTTACTGACTTTTTATTGTGAAGCAATTATGTTTTTTTAAAAAGAAAGAAATATTGAATCTTAGGGGTTTTTTTACTTCTGATATTTTGACAAAGAGTGCTGAGGCCTCAAACCCTCCTCAACAACATGCATTTGTTAAACTCAGTGAATATCTGAATCTTGATCTTTGAACAATGTTACTAAATGACCTTGACAGAAGAAGTTGTTAAGAGCTAGTGAAATCCAGTGGTGATATAAAGGTATTTCAACACAGGGGATAATCAGAACATTATACAGGAAAAGTGGGCTACTTTGAAGCTTTAACAAACAGAAATTGGATGTAATATAATAATAAAACAAAGTTCAAGGTCACTTGCTCAGGAATTAATAGGAAAATCCAAAATAAACTTGGGCAGAGTAGATGAAAATAACAGAGGGAGAAAAAGATCTGTCCATTTTGATTAGTCAAAGGACATCCCTGAGATTCAATATGATGAAACATGAAGTTTAATAATTATGTATGCAGTATGGCCATAGAGAAGGTAATGATTATCCTTGAACATAACAGATCAGGTGTTTTTAAAAGATTAGAGAAAAACAGGAAGTGTGTGCTGGCAATGAGTAAATTTAAACTAAAAGTTAGGGGAAGTTCCTAGGTTATAAAACAATCAGGATCATCCTTCTAAATGATAGTAGTGGCAGAAAATTAAATGCATTTCTGTATGGAATTGGAAAAGCTGATGACAATGATAGGAAACACCATCTGATGATGCAAGAAGTTATTTCCAGTTCTATAATTATGTCAGTGCTCTGGTTTCCAATGAGTAAATTTATTTGACATAAAAATAAAGGTGTGTTATAATGTTCCTCTTAATGTTGTGATTGCCATTCATAATTTCATATTTTCTATTATTCCACCCAAAATATCTTGGCAAGACTGTTAGATACAGTAGTTAGACAAATAACTACATTTTATGTCCCCGCTGTCCTTTATAAAGGAAAAATCTGTCCTTTCACCAGTTCTGAACCTATTTTAGTATGAATTCACTGTTTTTTAGTGTAACCAATAGGTGGCTGGTAGGTTGATAGCAATGATGTTACTAGATGTCTTCCATGCCTGACTGCAGTGTCCTTGCCAATTCGGAAATCCTCTAGCCTATAGTCACTGTGTTCTTCGTAGACTTCACTTCAAGGGTGTTCAGTTATGTTTCTGGTGGATAACAAAACTGTCTGGATACCTCCATACAGTGAAATCATATTTGGCATATTTAACACAGTTTCAATTGCATTTCTTCCAGCATAGTGGGTGTCAGTCTCTTCTCTCAAGTAGCAAGCAATGAGAGGAAAAGGCTTTAAGTTACACCAGTGGAAGTTTAAATTGGATAATAGGAAAACATTCATCACCAAAAGGGTTGTCAAACACTGGATCAGACTGCCCAAAGAAGTGGTTGAGTCACCATCCCTGGAGGTATTTAAAAGATACGTAGAAGTGGTGCTTAGGGACATGGTTTAGTGGTATAATTGGCAGTGCTAGGTTAATGGCTGGACTTGATGATCTTAAAGGTCTTTTCCAACCAAAATGATTCAATGATTCTATGATTCTATGATTTTTAACTTGGACTCTCTCTTTGCCTGAGCTTGTAAGTTTGAATGGTATGGCGCTGTGCTGTGTGAAATTATTTCCATGGGTGTGCCTTAAGATTTTTTCACTGTCTTTATTTGCAGACACCTCTCAATGTACTGTTTTCCAAGAATACTTTCCTTCTGTCACAGGCTATCAAAGTAAATTAAAAGTTTCTTTATGAAACCAGGTTATCTGCATTCTGAAATTCTTATGAGGACGCTATTTCTGAGTTAAAAGAAAAGTTAAACTATTGGGACTGAAAGTGGGGAAATGGAAAACGGGAAATGACGATAAGGGTGAATTAGTGACATTTGGAAGCCATCTGCAAGATGGCAGAAAAAGAGTTATATTGGAAGAAGGAAATAGGAAGGCATATTAAAGACACCAAAAAAGTTTTCCTTCTGCCTGGTGCTTTAATTTGGAGTGTTTTGGAATGGGAAATTCCAGACTGCCTCTGAAAGGGAAATAGGATAAAAGAAAGCAACTGTTTTGTTTTTATTTCTCCAGCAATTGTCATGATTTTGTAGCAATATAATTATTTCTAGTCTAGACTAGTATTCCAGCTTTTAAGTTAAAAATCTAACAAATCTATAGAGTCTACTTTGAGACCTGAAATAAAATCTTTTGTTTGTTTTATAAAAGTCCAGTCCATTTTGAAATTTGAATGAATAGGGGAGGTCTTTTCAGCATATCCCAGAGAGTGTGAAGGTACAAAGTAAAAAAGCAGAGGGGAAAAAAGGAATCAAGGACATGTACAGATTTCCATGAATCTAAGAACTATTCCAGTTTATATAAATGTTGAGTAATTTATGTATACCCTCATTTAGCTGTCAGAGCGATGATTGCTATGGATGTGTATTTAATCCTAAAGAATGTCTGTTTCTGAGCTTGCATGCAAAAAAACATAAATGAGGACTGATTGTAATAATTTATTTTGGAATATTAACATTTACAATTCCATATGCTTGCTGATTTTTAAGCCTATTTTCAATAGACTGAATGTTCAGTACATTTGCACATTCCATGACCTTGTTTCCTGATAATTTGAGGAATGTAATTGCCTTTCTTAGCATGCATCTAAGTCCTAAAGAAACATCTTTGGCTATTTAAAAAATGAGTAAACAGTAATAAAAGTGATACAAAGGAAATGTCCTTCCTGTGGGACAGTAGGGAGAAAGTGAGAAATGTAATCATTCCTAAATAAAAATATTTACAGACTCATGAATACCCACAGATTAAACTTACATTTTGAAGACTTAAAGTAATTACTAATTAAAAACAAAAATTAAATGCATCTCATGAGACTAAAATCTATATTTTTACTTTCCCTACAAAACAATAGATTCTTTTTTTCTAACAGTATAAACTCCTTTTAATATCAGGGATTCTTATTTGGTAGTTAAGACTAGCCATTTCCTTTGAAATTTATTGCCATTACAAGAAAATCCACACAAATAAATTGTTAAAAATATGCAGGGAACTGAAAACTGGAAACAAACTACACGTAATTCTTGTAGGTTCTGCTAACAGATCAACTTTTCATCTTTTAACTCCTTTCTTGAATGACTACACCTTCACTATGCCATTACATTCACTCTAGAAATAAGAATGAGACAGCTATGAGAGTGCTATGTCTATATACTATATGACTTGGCAATCTTAGAATCATAGAATGGTTTGGGTTGGAAGGGACCTTAAAGATCACCTAGTTCCAACCCCTCTGCCATGGACAGGGACACCCTCCACTACACCAGGTTGCCCAAAGCCCCATCCAACCTGGCCTTGAACACTTCCAGTGAGGGGGCATCCACAACTTCTCTGGGCAACCTGTTCCAGTGCCCCACCACCCTCACAGTGAAGAATTTCTTCCTTATATCTAATCTAAATCTGTCCTCTTTTAGTTTAAAGCCATGACCCCTTGTCCTGTCACTACACACCCTTGTAAACAGTCCCTTTCCAGCTGTCTTGTAGTCCCTCTCCAGGTACTGGAAGGCTGGTATAAGGTCTCCCTGGAGCCTTCTCTTCTGCAGGGTGAACAAGCCCAACTGCAAGGTGCTCCAGCCCTCTGATCATCTTTGTGGCCCTCCTCTGGACTTGCTCCCACAGCTCCATATCCTTATGTTGGGGGTTCCAGAGCTGGATGCAGTAATGCTTTGAAGATTTTGAGCAAACACAATGTATAATAATGATGCTTTTGTATCTTCTAAAGCTAAAATGAGGGTCTAGGTAGTTTGCAGGAGAACATTTTTTTAGATGTGAGGAGAGTCAGATGATAGAAAGAGGTTACTCTAAATTTCTGCTGAATAGCAGTCAGTCAGTACTTGGTAGTACCAGCATGCATTTCTGTTTCTCCTGTTTGGGAATTTTAGGGATATTCTTTCGCATTTCAAGAAAGGCCAGACTACAGCCTGTCCCTCGAGTTTGCATTGGGTGTGGATGTTGAGGATTTGGTCACCGGGGGAGCTGCAGGGGCTTCTGCGAGGAGAGGCTGGGGCTGCCCCGTGTAAGGCACAGCCAGTTCCAGCTGATCCACTGTGGGGCATGGCTGAGCCCCTCAGCCAAGGTGGTGGGACCTCTGGGAAAGATTATTTAAAAAACGGTAGTAAACGTCAGGCAGACAATGTTCACCTTTATTTCTCTCCACCCAGATCTATTTTACTTGGCAACAAATTAACTTTCCCCAAACTGGGTCTGTTTGCCTGGGATGGTAATTGGTAAGTGATCCCCCTGTCTTCACCTCCACTCATGAGCTTTTTCATGCTATTTTCTCCCCCTGTCCTGTTGAGGAGCAGCAGGGTGAGAGAGCAGCTGGGTGGGCTTTTGGCCCTCAGCCAAGATTAACCCATCACATGGAGTTTTTAATTTTTATTTAAAAAAATAAAATGTGCTTTTCCTGATTTTCTAAGCTTCCAAATCATCTTTGAAAGCCTCACATTAAGAAAAAGTCTGGGTAGACTCACCTCAAATATTTAGATGCCTTGGTTCCTATTAAACCTTCACATACATTGAAGGGGTGATGACTGGAAAAGTAAAGGAGGATGACAAGATAACCCACAATTAGTAAATCTTACTACTTGACAAGAAATTGATGTCTTAGCTATCAGTATACAAAAAATGTAGTTTTCTAATGTTTTAGATTAAATGTGTTCTCTCTGAAGAAACACTGCTCTCTTTGAGGATGACAAAAAAATGAAGTGGGTGATGTTTACAGTTTGCAGTTAGTCTTTCAAAAGCAGAAGATACTGAGGACCGGTATAATTGATGGGTTGAATAATAGACTACAACACATTTCACATCTCATTTAGAAGTTTGAAAGTGGCTTACTTTATTATGAACTATTTAATAGTAGTTGGTGGCAGTTATTTTACAGTTCTAAGGTGGCTATAAGTTTAAAAAGAGAGAAAGAGACAGACAGGGTGGGCTATATTTATAAAGGTCTAAGACTGTGTATGTATTATAACAACCAATATTTCTATATCTCAATATGTATTGGCTATTTTGCAGTTGCAGACTGACTTCTAAGATGTTTTGTTTTGTTCCCAGATTAACACAAAAGCAAAAATGCCCATTTTAGATCATCACAAATAGTGTTATTTAAGCAATCTTAGCAGAGAAACCAAAGATTGCAAAAGATCTTAGAGACAATAACTTCTATATTTGTCTGTCGTCATTTGGCAGTTGGATTGAAGCCAAAAGTGGCCATTCATCACTTGTATCAAATTGTACATTCCAGTATATAGATTTCTAATAAAAATGTTTTCAGACATACTACTACCCCCCCAAACCCCAAACCAGCAAAACAAACAAAACAAAAAACCTTCATCCCCCCAACTTGTAACCTATTACTTTTGAACTGTTGTCTTCACTATTGGGTCATTTTTTTATTTCAATAGCTGTTCCTACATTACAGAGTTTTGTTCTTCACTGAAAAGATAAATCAGGCAATTAAAGCATATTGAAAAGTTTTATTATTTCATGGGAGATAGCACTGATAGTATCAGGATAAAGAATGGTGCAAATATGTTATGGGATTTCTCTGATGGAGCTACTACTTTTGCACCTGTTATGTGCATATGGAAATCTTTCTCTGAAAATCTACCTCTCCCTGTTTAAAAAAAATTGTTTATACAATCCTGACAGTGCTCTGCTGTTTGATGGTCCATCGGTATATCATTTAAGTATGTGCTTAAAAAACACGGAAATAAATGGTGATTTTCCCAAGTGCTTAGCCGACCTGGAACATGGTGTTGTAGTAACATGTAATACAGTACAAAAAAATAAAATCTTAATTTATTTTTTATTTATTTTTATTCCTCTCAAATCACCACTGAATTCAACAGAAGTTGCAGTTCTTTGTACACTGCAGTATTTATTCCAAAGTGAATTGAACCAATACTCTGAATATGCACAGTTACACAGGCTACTGCAATGGAATTTGGTATGACATTTCACCACTGTATTTGATATACACAGTCTAATTTTTATAGGTCTCTCTTAAGTTAACTCAGTTTTATGACCATGAAAATTGCTACCTACATAACATTAAATTTGAAAAATAACTTGCATGAAATACGATCCTTATGCGTGGTACTTACCATAGTAAATATAATCTCTTTGTTACAGGCTACTTGTCACAGTGAAATGGAACTGGGAAGTTTATAGGTAAGGATAGTACAAATACTAAGCACAAAGTGTTCTTACATTCTTTTTATTTATTACAAAAAGCAAAATTGAGTCAACATCATTTCTTGTTTACTGAGAATATTTCTTATACCATCCTATGTATTTTCTTTGTTCATATAAATTTTGGTGGTTAAGAAGAGTTTTTTTCACACGGGAAGTCTTCAGAAAGAAATCGATATATATTGTCAGATCTGAGGGCCATGTGGTCCTGTGCCTGACTTGCACAGTTACCAGTGCCAGAGCCTTCAAAAGTTCTTCAGCATAAGCAGAATTGAGTGAAGTCTTTACCACATTGTGCTCTAAATGTTAAAGGTTTCCAAACCCAATGGACTTCTGCACCTGCAGGTTCCTCCTGTCCCAGGCTAATAGAAGTGGCTGCTGCTGCTCACATTTGCAGGTCTGGCCAGTAATAAAGAGCTCCAAACATGCAGGTGTACTCACAACAACACAATCGCCATGCAGCTCAACACAGCCGCAGACCAGCGCCTTACTGGCACCCAGAAAAACATCAGCAGCACTTGCATAAACATGGACAACATCAGGATGGGGCTTTGCTAATGTCTCTCATGCACACACACACATACTCAGAGGTTCACCCTGGTCGCTTTGTTCATCCAAGCCTGGCCCCCAGATCCCAGTCACTACAGTTGCTGGTCCCCCAACAAACAGGCCCCTGTGGCCCATAGCCCTTTCTCCAATTGTTGACATCCAGGGCTCGTCCTGCTTGCCTCCTCCTCTGGCTTGAAGTTTGCTGGAGACTGCATGCATACACCACACACACAGTGGCGAGCCCACTCACACAGCAAATGGTCAGGAATAAAGCTTACTGGGGAGGTATGGCAGCAGTCAGGGCAGGCTTGGCCATAAAGGAATAGTGGCAGTTTGCTTACATTTGTGCAGCTCTTTTATCCCTGTTTCTCTCCATTTTCCCACACTTGTTCTCCAAATTACCTGAATCCCTTCCTTTTTATGGCTTTCATTCTTCTTTTAAATGTCCCATAGTAAGTTTTATATAATCCCATGACACCTCAACTATTCCACAATAAATCTGCTTTTTCCCATGAGGCTAATCTTGTTTCCTCCTTCTTATCAGTTGGAAAGGTCAAACTGAACTTCCTCAAGGCTCTGGGTGATACTTTCCATGGGCCATCAATCAGGAACCTAAGAGTCCTGATCTCTGGTAATGTCGCTTATCTCCTGTGCCTTAGGTGTTGCATACCTGGATGTTTATTTTTTTCCTTTTCCTGTGTCTCATACTAGGTTGAATATACCCTAACCAGATATCCTCACAAATCAGGTATCATTCCACTAAAGTGGTCTCTCATAGTAAGTGTCCAGCTTACATCTTGAGGCAAAGGGTTTAGCAGTCTTTCTCAATTTCCTCATTAGTATTCTTAAGTTGTTGGAAATGAATCCCACAGTCTAATTACACATCATGTGAAGAAGTATTTTCTGCTACTGTTTTTTAAAAACCCTAATTCCTTTATTACCATTGTGCTGTCTTTCTAACTGCGGTATAAGCCCAGAAGAACAGACATTTATCTTCTGTAGGCCATTCATTATTTGACATGCATTCATCATAGCTCTTTCTATGTATGTTCTTTGTAAAAAAATCTCAGTCTTTTCAAACTCTTTTCAAATGACTGTCTTCTTTGATCTTGGTCATTCTTTCCAGGCTTCTCTTCTCCATGCAGTGTTTTTGAAGTACGTAACCAATAAAAAACACAGACCTTCTTAGAACAGGAGAGAAGAGATTTAGGTAGCATTCACCTTCATTCCCAGTTGTTTTATTATTATTGGCAACCCATCCTCTTCAGCTGTGCACAGATTTGTTCTTGATCTTCTAAAGTCTGGTAGAAGCTGGAATAATACATAAAGGGTGGGATCTTGAGCGTAATCTATCTCCCAGCACCATGCTGTAGTGCATGCAATGTTCCAGATGATGCCAAACTATTGATTTATACAAAAGAACTTTGAAACTTTGTGCTATTCATCATCTTACTTCTTATGCAGCTTAATGTTTTGTTTGCCTTCTGACTGCAGTTGTAAATTAAGCAAATATCTCTGAATTACTGCAATGACTAATGATTCCTTTCTTGAGACAGAAGTAAGCAAGCAGCTTAAGATTTTCTTCATGTATAAATTGCTTTGCACTTATTTATTCTGAATATCATTTCCCCCTTCACTTCATTTGTTTAGTTCTCTCTAACATTTTACTTAATCCTCTGGTTTGGATTAATTCAAATAATTTTGTAAACTTTAGATTTTGCTGTTACCTTGCTTGTCGCTTATTAAATGTAATAAGCACTGTGGAATTTAAAATGAAAATGAATGACTTGATAGCAGCCAACACTCTGATACTCTGTTTAGCTGTGCATATCAGATTTTAGGGAACAAGTTTGCCTACTAATATAAATTTGTAACTGCATGAAATATGTGGAAAAGATTTGCAAACCTAATTATCATTCTTGTAATGTCATTTGAATTCCTGAGTTGTCCAGTGTAGAATGCACATGGTTTTTCAGAGTTTTGTTACTAAACAAAGTTATTAAATTTTGATGAACTGCTTTGTCCAAATGCTTCTCAATTTTGTAGACATCAGTCCTGATTTTGTTTAAAAGAAATCTGGTTTTGCAGAGTGGTTTAGGATATAATGTATGTTTCCAAATGTCATGACATTTCAGTCAACTGTAAATTAATAATCCCTGATTTAGCATAGGTCATCTGTCCTCATTCTCCTAACTATCCTTCTATTCTTCTCCTGTACTTAAATCTTATAGAATCATAGAATCTTTTTGGTTGGTAAAGACCTTTAAGATCATTGAGTCCAACCGTTTACCTAGCACTGCCAAGTCCACCCACGTCCCTAAGCACCACATCTACACATCTTTTAAATACCTCCAGAGATGGTGACTAAACCACTTCCCTAGGCAGCCTGTTCCAATGATTGACAACCCTTTCAGTGAAGAAACTTTTCCTAATATCCAATCTAAACCTCCCCTGGTGCAACTTAAGGGCTTTTCCTTTCATCCTATGGCTTGTTACTTGGGAGAAGAGACCAACACCCACCTCGCACAACCTCCTTTCAGGTAGCTGTAGAGAGTGATCAGGTCTCCCCTCAGCCTCCTTTTCTCCAGGCTAAACAACCCCAGTTCCCTCAGCCGCTCCTCATCAGACTCATGCTCCAGACCCTTCACCAGCTTTGTTACCTTTCTTTGAATGTGCCTTAGCACCTCAGTGTCTTTCTTGTAGTGAGGGGCCCAAAACTGAACACCGTACTTGAGGTGTGGCCTCACCAGAGCTGAGTACAGGGTGGTGATCATTTCTTTACTCCTGCTGGTCATGGTTATGGAGCTGACTTTGATCAAATAACTTTGGAAGATGCTCCTGATATGAGAAGTCCTGACACTGAACTTCGAGAGAATTACAATCAATAGTCAATGATCTATAAATCAAATCCAAGCTTTCAGTTGACTTCTCTTGTTGAAAATAACCAGTGCTATCTAATGTCCTTCTACAATCAAATTCCATCCTACAATAGAAATTTAATATAGGTGCCTGACACATTTTCTGAATGCATTTGTTCTTACCCTTTAACGAGAGAGAGACAGAGAGAGACGGAGAGCGAGCCTCTTGCTTGGACTAACTTTGATTGATAATAGAAGAGATGAATCATACTTTTTATCACCCATATATATACAGGATGAAGTCATGATACCTAGCAATTAAATATGGTATTAAAATGTCTGATTTTAATTTAGAAAACAGCTCACAATATTTTTGCAGCAAAACACAAACAAACATGTTTGTGAAAAAAGTATGAACGCTATTGAAATTAAAAGCAGCTTAGCAATAAGTGACTAACTGCGTTTTTCTGTTTATACTAAAGAGCAGTGACAGATGCTCTGCCATATATTCAATCTGTTTCAGTAAACTCTATCACAGGAAACAGATGAGATTTTTTTTTTTTTCCAAATAAAAAAGAAAATGGGAAAATCCCTGTTTCTCAGACCTTCAAATCCTTCAAGCCACATTTTCACTTAAAACCCTTATTTTTTCTTCTAACGCCTTGTTTTAATTCTGAACTCTTCTGTCATATGAGTCTGCTACATCAGAGGGCATCCATTTGCACAAATTTTGGAAAACAGCATATTTTAACCAGCACAAAAGGAAAGAACTCTAATACTGTTTCTTGAGAAACAGCTTTTAAACAGTGTAGAATATAGATAGATTTTCCTTCTATGTTCTCTACTGGCACATATCATAAACAAGTCTCTCAAAAAATTCAAGGACACAGTCCTTCACAGGGCACTAACATTCAGAGACTACCCAGCAGAGCTGTCTGGTAAAATACAAGCAGGGTAATGCACAACTGTTCCTAAACCTATCATTACTTCCCTTTTCTTTTGTCATAATGACAACAATTGATATTTTTTTCTAGCAAGTGTCTCCAACCAAGGATCTGAGAACAAAGTAAGAGTCTGGAAAATCTCTTCAGTTCAGTTTGGTATGTATAAAACTAATATTAAAATACAAAATTAAAATGCACGTTGATGGAATTTTCTTATTCTAAAATACTTTTTCAACTTTCAGAGGGCACAGAGGGTAACAACAGAGTACTCTCAGGCTGTAAATAGATGTCGTTCTGTTGTGGTACAGCTCTCTTGCTCTTTTTATTCCTGCTCGGTAACATAAGGAACAGGGGACTGAGTGTCCTCTCCTATTTTGCTCATCCCACAGATCTGCCTGTTTAGCCTGGCTGTTGGGATTTATGTTTGGACTCCAGACCTGCCCTTCTCTGAAGCACCAGTCATTTGATACATCTGGAGAGTGGATTTGATGCGTTACTTAATGTGGTATTCTAAAGTTTATAAGCTTGATTTACATACAATTTTACAACAGGATAGTGCTGCACATTTTATTGCATATGATACCTCTGATATACACCAATGTAAATGAGTTTCAAAATCATATTAATTTGCCATATTGAGTAGAGTGTATATAGGAAATCATGAACAGTTCTTTTTTAAGGACAAAATAGTTCTACATTTGAGAGTATCATCAATTCAGTGTTAGAGACAGACTTTATGCATCTGGCTGACATACATGGGAATGTAAATATATTCCTCTTACCGTGAAAAATTCCCCAAATTTGTTGGAGTTTTACAGAAAAGAAGTTTAATAAAGACAGTGAAAAGACAGTTAAATATTAAATATAAGACTATGGTGTCCAGAAAGAACCAAAAAAAGCAACACACAAAAAAGCAGAATCTAAATGTATTTAGCTGGACAAATAAAATGATTGTTATGGACACACTTAGATATGCTTATCAAATGGTATATAATGTACCCAGAATAAGATTTCAGTGCTTTTCACTGTCAGGGCAATAATGCAGATTTCAAATTAAGTTAAATTCTGTAACAAGAATAATAAAACAATAATGATCTTTCCTAAGTTGCCTTCAGCTCACTAGTGTGATTCAATTTGCCATACAATTACATGGTCTAAGTGAATATAATGAACATGTTTAGAGAATGAAGAGTTTCAAAATTATTCTTTCATATAGATGTACTTAGTGAGATGCTCATTAGTCAGTGTATTGCCTTGTTCTGTTTAGATACATGTCTTCTTTTAAGCATTTTATGTTCTACATTTCTACTAAGGTAGACCAAGGGAAAGAAACTAGAAGGAAAAAAAATCAAAGCAAACAACCATAAAAAAACAAAACCTCATCTCTGCAGAAGCTAATAACTTCAGATTTCTCTGCAGTCAGCACTTAATATGATTTCTAATCTTTTGATGAGGTGCATTCCTTAGAAAAAGAGTATATGATTCTTTTGCATCTATTGTTTGTTTCTTTTATAGCTCATGCATATAGAAAAAATAATAAAAAAAAGCACCAGCACACTTTTACTTGCTGACACTGTGTTTGTTTAGAGAAGCAGCAGCAAAAAAGCAGAGGGATTTCATATTTTACTGACTGAGCAAAGCTGTGTGGCTTATTAGACAAATTAGGAACATGTGGGCACTGGCGACAGCACAAAATAATGGGTCAGATTCCCATTGATATAAGTAGATATAGGTTTATTGATGAAAAGGAGGTAGATTAGTCTACCTTAGCTGAATATCTGGTCTACACCTCTAAAAGAAACTAGATCATTAGTCAGTTGCTGTGTGTCACAGATTGAGCCTAACTGTGAAAAGACACTATTGTATTATTGTCCTTTTCACTGCTGGCAGTAGATTTCACAGAGAAGCCCATTCCACCCTTAATTAGGACATTCCATTTTTTAATAAGCTTACTAGAGAGTTGCTGAATTTTTCTGGCTTCTCTGTGACCTGTTATCATACACTTGAGGGGGGAAAAAAAATCCACACTGTTTTCAGTGGGATTTTAATTTGAGTAAACACTGCATGATTGGGCCTCAGAGTGTGGTAAAGATGAGTAAGCTCTGGTTCCATTTGGCTACTGTAAAAGCAAGAAGATGGTATCAAAAAACAACTTATTTGCTTTTGGAGCTCTGATTCACGGCTCGCTGGATCCAAATGAAAGATTCTTAATGACTTTAATATGTTTTGGATGAAGCCTAACATCTGAGAATAGAGTAGACATACAATATTGAGATCGAAACACCGCACTTACATCTGGTGATTTTAAATCCTGCGTTTTATGACTGTCAGTATGGTGCGGCACTTCCTCAGCTGTGGCAGGGCTCCCCATCCCCAGGATGGGGGCTGCCTCAGCGTGGGTCTGTTCGCAGTCTGGCAGGATGCAGCCTGTCAGGATACAGGCCCTCCATATGCGAAAGAGAAATTTTATGGGGGAAATGGAAGAGTGGATGCTGTTAATTATTTGTATTTGAAAATAAATCCACTTTCAACATCGTGTCTGTCTGCCCCTTCTTTAACAGTGGCTTCAAACAGCCATGTTTACGAAAGAAAGACGACTAAGTAAGCTTTCAGGTTATACTTCCTGCTCCTTGTAAAGACGTTTACATCGTGAAACATTTTTTCCACTGCTCGGACTTGTGAGATGTGAGCTGGATAACGCTGCCGCATGCAAAACCACCTAGGCATTTGTTTGACCTCCAGCAGCGTGTGAACGAAAGGTGCATACCTGTGTGAACGCCGCACTACACACGACTAAGGTGACACAGTCCACAGCAGGCCGTCCCGATGTGCTGTTATTGTTACGTGAGCTTTACAAGAGCTTAGACGTTTGCCAGAAGTTCTTTTCATACAGGAATAAGAATTATTCCATTACAGGAGTTAGTCCTCAAAACCTCCCTTAGGGAGAAATGCTCTTCTTGCAGAAAGCAAAGGTAATTTCAGGCCCGGGCTGAACGGCACAGACTGAATGGGGATTAACTGCACTTCGTAGGAACTACCGTGTTTTGTATTGCCTGAATAAAAAATTTACACCTTCAAAATATTGTTTTCATGCAAAAACCCCCAGAAGATATAGGGAATTTGTGTTACCCTTTTCATAAATGTATTAGGGCTGAATGTTTTGGATTTTATAGACCTTGGACGACAAACACATATCTGTGATTTTGAATTTGTATAAATGAGTGAGAATCTTTCCTGGAAACATTTCCACTTTTCTCTGACGAACATGATTATGTTAGATAGTATAAATATAGCCTTTCCATCACACTCTAATGCTCAGCAGTAATGGCATAAGAAGTTTCAATAGCCAGCCTTTCTGACTGTCATTATTTGTTGGTTACATATTGTCTTCTTTATTGCAGTGTCTATTTATAAAAATATCACTTCACATTTTTTCTGAGGGGCAAGATTTTTAATTGTTTTGGCAAATATTCTCCTTTCAGTTTCATTGCAGATTTCATTTAAAGTTTTGGTATGCATTCACTTTGTTTTACTGAAGTGTCTCAGATATTAAATCTGCTGAACACTATTTTGTGTGCAGATTAAGACTAAATATTTGAAAATAAAACATGCATTGCACAAAAGCATTTTTACTGTGTTTGGGATTAACTGACATTAATATTAGCTATTTCTAAGGCAGAAGTGTAGTTTCATGGGGCTGTCCAGTCTCCCTCCATATGCAGTTGGGAAGAAACATGAACTGCATCCGAGTAATTCACCCCAGTATAATCATACAGGGGACCATCCCTCTGAGTAGCCCACCTTTTCAGTGAGCAGTAGCAGGAGCCCTGATAATTAGCTTATTACAGCAGCCTAGATTTTAGATGACTAAGCTAACTGAGATGAATCCCACCATTAGGATGTCACATTCTCATTCTGTCTTTTGATCTCTTGCTTTTTAAGACCTGGGAATTGCATAGCCCCAGTGACATACTATTCTTTACAGAGAGACAGTTTTCCATTCTCTGCTTCTCCTGCTGCTTCCTATATTAATCAGTGATTTGAAAATCTCCATCATCTTCCAGACTCCTGTATTAATTTCTAGTTTGTGATTTTAATTATAGTTCAAATCACTCCCTAGATATAAGACTATGCGTTTTGCCTACATCCTCATTTTCCCCTGTAACTCAATTTTGCTGATGTTTTAGTTAACATAGTATATGCCATTGCTCTAATTCTGTTTATGCAAATAGACGAATTCTACTCTCTGAACCTGCTATTTAGAATAGAATACAGTAGAGTTAATTATATTCTGTGTGTAATGTAATTCTGAACTCCATGGGATGGAAACAGCATTTGAATTTTCTATATCTTTGCTATCTTATTACTTCTGAGGTTTAAACAGATTTAGTTCAGGTGACCTAATGTTCAGAGATTTTATAAGTGAACTGTAGACATAATTTTCATACGGGCTTACTTATGGCTTAGTTTTCAGTCACAAAATGGCAATGAGATCTATGTCACTGGAGGCGTAAAAAAAATAAAATCACAATCCCTCCAAAAATCCACAAATATCTGAGACCCAGTTTGTTACCATTAAAGTCATATAGTAGCTTTAAATTTACTTTCTTCATTTACTTGCTTTTTTTACATGATCAAGCAAAAATGTCAGTTCTGAGGAAATGTATGGACTCAGTGCTACTTTTTTACTGCTGCTGGTGTTGATATGTTGTATTTTAGGAAGCTAATGGCAGAAAATCCCATAATTTTCAATGATAGATTCTGTTGCATTACTCCTGGCAGTGCCTTATGACCCAGGCAAGTTTATTCAAGATCAAATTTTCAGATGCTGCTGCAACATTTTTAAAGAAAACTTTCAAACTACATTTTTGCCACTTTTGACATCTTTTTAAATGTGATTGTGACTATGAAAACTATTGGAAGACAGTCTCTCCCATTGGACCTGTAATCCTTTCTAGCTGTAATAGCAAATTTGTTCTAAAATCAGAGGCAACATTTTGGCCATAGGTTTTTAGGAAAAGTGTTTAATCTTTTCTCAGAGACAGGCATTCTTTTTTTTTTTTTATTGTGTTCTAGGCCTATAGGCTATATAGTCTTCTGCAGAGTAGCTGTGCAATAAAAGTGTTGAATCACACTGCCCTTGTTACAATTTTTAAATGTTTCTGAAAACAATATTAAACTGTTTGGAGGAAGAAAGAACAAAGGAACAGGGATTCCACTGCAATAACAACAATAAAAACAACAACAAAACCGAGTATTTTTGTCCCCCTAGTATGGGACAGGATAGGTAGGGGTGAGGGAGATGGAATTCTTGGATTGAAACATATATGTTTCCTTACACTTACCTGATGGACTATTAAATAAACCTTAGTTTGGGTTATTGGAAATATGATTTTCCTTATTGCTGTGTGCTGTGTCTTTTCTTGCAATAAAATAAGAACTTTGATAGATCATATTGTTTTCTTCTCTAAGAAATGCTGTATGTTATTGTATCTCTGGCTGTCCCACAGAGCTGTAAATTGCTTCCATTAGTTTCTCTGCTTTTTACTTTTGTTGTCTTGGCAACAAAACATAATTTGTTCTTACATGTGTATTATAGTCAAACTCTATAAGTTAAGGTTGCAAAATTTCTTTCAGTAATAAACTCCTATCTCCACCTGGATATAACTTCCTGGAGAAGTCTGACTTTAATCCAAAACTTTCTTGGCTGAAGTTTATAAGAAATGCACTTTATAAGTTAATAGGAAATAATTAGCTTCATTTGAATGATGCACAATGGCAAAAAAATTTCCCAAGGAAAAAGAAAATATTAATAAAGATGGGATTCTTCTCCCCTAATTTAGGCATCTAAAAGTTAGCCACATAGGTCTAATAACTTAAGGGTCCCTCTCAGTGGAGAGAAACAGACACCTCCAGAGATCTATTCATTTCATTCCAAAACAGGATTTTAAAATAAGGGAAAGTGGGAAACTGAACTGTACTCTTGAGATGCCTATTTGTCTCCTTTAATTATAAGGACAATCTTGTGAGATTACCTGAAATTCAGCTGGATAAGTTTTAAAGGCCTAAACTGGAGCAGATGAATCCCATTCAAGAATTCTGTTCTTAGTAAGGGTAATTCAAAAGTACGTGATCTTAAAAAGTTCCTCTTCTGCATATGACTTGCTCTAAACAAGGCTGGCTTTTTTGGCTCCATGAACTTGATTTCAAGCAGTTAAGAAACTGTTCACTAATGGACAGATTCTTTGAAGCAAGAGGAGTCACTTGTCCTTGGCTATACACATTATAAGACTTCATACAAGTGTGCTACTCACAGAAGATTGAATGTCAACCATTCCTTTTCAGCCCTTCTACCAAAATCATCTAATGATTTTATAGTGCTTGCTGGATACTTTTCACATTTCATCGTGACAAATATAGAAAATGATCCAGCTGAATTCCAGGCCACAGAGTAGTCAGTGATTTAGAGCAGTCATTGAGTCTATGCTTCTCTGTCAAATGGGTCATAATACTGAAGACATTGTACTGACTACTTTTCAAACTGTTTGCTCTTTCTTCTTTTAATTAATACCCCTTTAGGATATAAATTGTTTCTGTACATCACTCTGAATATTCTGGTCTTCTCCTAAACATTTAATAAGAATGCCAACTTTTTATTAATTTTTAAGAGATATTTTCCTAAATTTCTACTCTTTGCACATTAACATCAGCATATGAATTGGATCGTAGACTATTAATGCATAAACTCTAGTGACAGACATCTTACATCTTACTCAGGGCAAGCTATATATTTCCTGGCTAGACGTGTTAGAATTTTTTTTATTCTTAGCTTTGGCCAAATGCCAGCCCTGATCCTGGAGAAAAGGGTTCTGATTTATTGTTTAGTTTTGTCTCTTTCTTTGTAGAAAAAACTGAAGTCATAAACCTGTAAAGGTAACTTCTTGTTCTTTCTATATTTTTCAGTAAAAAGCTACATTTGCT
Organism: Aramus guarauna; assembly: GCA_013400195.1. Classification (NCBI taxonomy): domain Eukaryota; kingdom Metazoa; phylum Chordata; class Aves; order Gruiformes; family Aramidae; genus Aramus; species Aramus guarauna. Next base: position 398,882 of record VXBL01004894.1, on the reverse strand, counting down.
TTTACATGCAATAATCTTTGGACAATCAAAACCCTTCTCTTGATGATCTTGTCTACCCTTTTCTTTTTCAGGCCTTTCAAGGGTTACCCCTTTTGAGATTTCCATACAGACTTCAAACCTCTGCAGCGGTTTACATAGCCACACAATGACATTTTCTATTTTGTTCCTTTATCCTTTACTAATAATTTTCAAAAGGCAGTAAGTCTTCAGTGCAATTAGTTATTGAGCACTAAGCTGATAACTTTATAAATCTATCCACAGTGACTCCAAGCTCTCCTTTCAGAGTGGTAATAACAGCTAACTCAGAGCCCATGACTGTGCATCAATAGCTGATATTGTTTTACCTATGGGCTTTTTACATTATAATAATTTGTCATGTTATTACCCAGACTCCCCATGCTGTGAGATGTCTCTGCATCTCTCTGCAATCAAATTTCATTTTTATCATACTGTATAATTATGCATAATCAGCAAACTTTTTTGCTGATGATACCTTCTTATCAAAAGCTTTTGGAAGTCTAGTGTGTTTAACAAATAGATCATCACTCTGCAAGCCTGCAGACTAATTGAGAGAACTCTGATAAGTTTGCGAAACAGTTTCCCTCTACAAAACCTCTGTTGCTTCTTTCTCCATGTTAGCTTATTTAACTGAATATTTACTTGTTCTGTTCTTCATTAGAATTTTAAACAATTAACCTATTTCTGAAATCAAACCTATTAGTCTGTAATAGTTTAACTGTCCCTGAAGCATTTTTCCAAAGTTGCTGTAATTTTAGTCTTTCATTCCTCCAATTCTCCAGCTAATTTAAATGTTAGTCTATATAACACAGTTACTAGTTAAAGAATTTTTAATTCTGAGTTCCTTTAATGCTTAGAATTAAATGCTACCTAGCCTTAGCAAGGAGGTAGTATTTATTTTATTTATTTGTTCTTACTTTCAGCTGACACTGTAGTTTGAGACAGTTCCTCCAAGTCATTTCCTGTGAGGAAAGGCTCCCGCATGGGACTCGTCCTAAGTTTTTCTGTAGTGAAAAGTGATGCCAATCACTGCTTCAGATTTTCTACCATAGTCTTACTCCTTTCCTATATTAAATATCCTTCCTTTCTTATATTAAGCATCTGTTGACCCTGCAAACTTTGTGGCAAGTATTTTCCTTCTAGCGTGATTGAAAATATCTTATTAATAACTTCATGCCTTTGGCAAATTGTTCTTCAAAGTCTTTTTTTGGCTTATTAAAGGTTCAGATTTAATTTGCCAGAGCTTATGTTTTTTTCCATTCATCTTATCTGGAAACAATACTCATTTTCTGAAAGATAACTCTTTACTTCTGTTATCCATTTTATTTTTACTGTTTAACTATTGTTAGTGTCTACTGTTCCTATTCTTTAACCAGACTGATTTTATAGTTACTTTGAATTGAAGGTGTATTGAAGGATGGTCCATAATATCTACAGAAGTTTTGTTCTTTGGCTGGTCCTTTTGGTTTACTTTTAGCAAGTTTTCTCGTTTTACAGAATTTCTCTTTTTGAAAGTAAACATCTCTGTAGTGGTTTATTTTGTGTGTGTGTTTCACTCCTGCTGTAGTTTTGAACTGGAGCGTATCACACTTAGAGAGATACCTTTTGAAACAAGTCCAATGTACATCTCACAAGAACAGTACTCATCTCGCAAGAGTAGGCTTGCTGAACAGCTGTTTTAAAAAGAAGCTGAAGTATAACAAAGTAGCTTCCATCATCTGAAGTTCGATTGGATATTACTTGTTCAGATATTTATCCAAATCTTCCTGGAAATAACTACAATTTCCCATCATTACTGCGTTTATTGCTCTTGCAGCTTTTCTGGTCTCCCTTAGTCACAGTTAGTATCCAGAAAATAGTTATGAGACCTATAATATCATCCTCTTCCTGTTAATGTAAATAATTTATTATTTTTGGCCATGTGACTTATTACTTTATTTGCTATAGCCAAAACCTTTGTTGGGCCTACTTAAGTAATTTTTAACCTGGCATGACATGTTTGAAAGATTAGCTCCCTTCCCCCAAGTTCATAAGTCTGTTAAGTTAGTGTCCTCATTAAAAATCAGGCAATCTAATTCACTCATTTTATGCTCTACACTTCAAACATTTAAATATGTGAATGTATCTAGTTCCTCTTGGGATGGTTGTATCCTTATATATGTCTTCCTTAAAAGGAGTTTCATTTGTTGAAAATGAACTTGGCTTTTTAATTCTTCATTGTTTTATAAGATCTTAATTCCTCTTTACTTAAAGAGTTTATTTCAATGTGATCTCTGTGCTCTTTTGGAGCTCTGGACTTTCCCATTGTGCTTAGTGTAAAAGTTCCCCATAAACTTTTAAGTTTCAGCATAATTTTCACTTGGATGAAGCTCATCTAATACAATAGTTTCATAAAACAGATATTCCATCTATTTAATGATATTTTTCCAGTTTCTGATGAGCTTGATTACATTTTCCCCACACAACTGTCTTATATGTGAACAGAAACTTAATCTGTCCAGACTGGTGCATAACTTTTGGTCAGTCTTGGTCTTTTACTTCTCACCCACTCATTTAATTTTGGCTCCAGTATCTCTATTCTCCTGTCCTATGTCATGCTACAAATATGGGCCTAACCATAGCTTCCATGTTAGCATTATCTAGACTATGAGTTTCTTCACTGTATTAAGTCAACATACTCTCATTATTGTCATCACAGACGCAGCTATCTATCCGCCTAATCTATCTCCTATTATTGCTCTCTTCTTTACTTCAGATTGTTCTGGAGGAGGTTCAGGATATTCCTCTATCTAGTCAGATCTTGTCTGCTGAATATTTTCAGCCTTTTATAGAATCACAGAATCCTAGAAGAGTTGAGGTAGGAAGGGACCTCTGGCGATCCTCTGGAGATCTGGAGTCCACCCCCCTTCTCAGAGAGGCATCAACTAGGAGGCTGCCCAGTACCATGACCAGTTAGGTTTTGAATATCTCCAAGGACTGAGACTCCACAATGCCTCTGGGCAATCTGTTCCAGTCCTCAGTTACCATTACGTTAAAAACGCTGTTATGTTCAAACAGAAATTTATGTATTTCAGCTTGTGCTCACTGCCTCTTGTCCTGTCATTGGGCACCAGCAAGAGGAGTCTGGCTCTGTCTTCGTTACCTCATGCCCATCAGTTATTTATACATATTGATCAGATCCCCTTGAGTCCTTTCTTCTCCAGGCTGAACAACTCCAATTCCTCTCAGCCTTTCCTTGCATATCAGTTGCATCAGGCCCTTCATCAGCTTCATGGCCCTCTGCTGGACTTGCTTGAGTTTGGCCACATCTCTCGGGAACTGGGAAGCTGAGACCTGAACGCAGCACTCCAGATGTTTCTCACCAGCGCTGAGTAGAGTGAAAAGGTCACCTCCCTCAAATTGCTGGCAATGCTTTTCCCCTGATGGAACTACAGATGCTTTTGGCCTGCTTTGCTGTGGGGGCACATCGCTGGTTCATGTTCAACTTGTTGTCCAGGTCCTTTTCTTCAAAACTGCCTTTCAGCTGCATGGCCCCACAGCTTGGACTTAATCCTCTCCAGGGTCATGGCTTGGCATTTCCCTTCATTGAACTCAATATCCTCCTGCCAGGAAATGGTTTCCCCCAATGTCCTGGAAGTGGGCCTGCTTAGGATGTCTGTGTACTTTCTCTGTGGTTAATAGTGTCACATTTAATTTATGTCAAGTATAAAAACCAAATAAATAAAGGGAAGAATAAAAGACAACACGATGGTTTTGACCCATTGGTCTGTGGTAAGTGTATTCTACAACACTATGCCTGTCTCTTTATTTCTAAATTTACCTTTGTCTTTCTGTACCTGTGCTGAACAGATATATGCTACCTTGGCCATGATATAGAATGAATAGTTTCAGTAAGCTAAATGATTCTCATTCAGATATTCTTAACATTTCTAATCTTCCTAATAGAACCTATACCATATGTTAGCATATGCTGGCAGCTGGTGCTGTCCAGTGTCTTATGATTCTTTCTAGTCACTTTTGCTTAAAGAAGTGAGTAATAGTGAATTCTTACATTAAAAACTCCAACATTTTTTTTTTTTTTTATAAGCAAAATCTATAGATTTCCTTAAAGGTTTGTGGGGTTTTTTTCCCCCCACCCCCTGCCAGGGCTGTTCCTAAACACTGAGTGATAGTCTTGCCACCACAGTACTGCTCAACAGAGCTTGAAATTAGCAAGAGGAACTCAGGCTGTCTGACAGCTAGTCCTACCACGGCCGCCAAGTCTGAACAAACAGCAGCAGCTATTTTGCTCACAGGGGAAATAAGGTTAGTGAAAATATTAAAGAAAAGTGAATGCCACCGCTGGCATGGCAACACTTTGCAGTAATTGGCTCCTTGTGATTCATGCTGGCCTGACTCTGAGAGCTACAGATGGGAAGCTTAGAAGCTTTAGTTTGGAAGCTCTAGTTTGGAGCTTATAAGCTCTTCTTAAGAAATGGCAAACACATCAAAAGTTCACTGAAGTAAGTGGAATTCTGTAAATTCCAAGAACATTTCTTGCTAATTTATTTTTGTTTGAGAGAATTCATCTATTTGAACATGTAGGAAAATAACTATTGTAACTATTAAGTTGCAGGTGCTATTTTTCATGAAAAACTGCCATCTTTGATCTTTTCCAGAACTAAACTCTAATTCATTCATCAACAGCTAGCACTGTCCATTCCTTCTTATTACTGAAAGCAGATTTGTACAACTAGATAATATGATTTATTTTGAAAGATGTTGCAAGTATCTTCCTGACAATTTGGTGTCAATATTGTTAAAGTGACTAATAAAGAAGAAAACTTGTGTTGTTCAAAAGTTAAATACAACCCCAAAAAATCATTAACTGACACAACCAAATGGTGAGCACAACTTGAAAAAATTGTTTTCTGCTCAGATATCTATCTCAGTTATTGGATGTAAATATGAACCAAATCTGAGCTGTTCAGCTTGGCAATTTAAACTGGCATTCTCAAATTAATTGATTAGACTCCTGGTAACGTTGAGAAGATTGTTTGCTTTTGGTACTCTCTTGCTTGGCCAGGAAGGTGGCGGTTGATGGAGTTTATATTTCTGTTGCTGCTTCTGCCTTAAACTGAGACATGGATGAGAATACTTTAAAAAAAAAAAAAAAAAAAAAAAAAAAGTGAATTTTCCAAACCTTTTCCAAGTTTTGCATTTAAATGTGGGGATATTGCAGATGTGTTTGAGTAAATTCACTTCTGTCATTTACAGAATAAATCCTGCTTTCTTGATCTGAACACACTTCTACTGACTAATGAATGTGATAACACTACAGGTTGATAATTAGAGTTAATAGGTTGTCCAGAGAAGATATGGAGTTTCCATCCCAATTGGACACAGCCCCAGGCAACCTGCTCTAGTTGACCCTGGTCTGAGGAGAAGGGATGGACTAGGTCATCTCCAGAGGTCCCTTCCAAACTCAGACATTGTGTGATAAGTATAATCCCCCAGAAGAAGAGTTTGATGCATTTAATGGTTGTGATACTTTTGCTAATATGCTTGTTTCTTGCCACATTACATGCCAGCCCCAACCCTCAGTCTTCTGAAACCGTGTGGAGTCTTATGAGGCAGGTAGCCATTTACATTGAGCATTTTCATTCCCTCTGTTTGTTTACAGGCAAAAATACGTAATTAATCTGAAGCTGAGTATACAACAATATGCCAAGAGAAAGAGTACTTTAAAGAATATTATTGTCTTCTCAAACCCACAAATGTTAATCTGGAAATGTAAATGTAATGTTGCATTTAAAGAAAAGCACATACTGTGAATTATGCAGCATGAAACAGCTGCCTTTATAACCCTGACAGTTCAAAAGGAATAGAGAGGAAGAACAGAGTGAAGCGGTGTGTTTCAGCCACTGTATCAGGTAGGTGCAACACCACCCATGTGGCTGGCAGCTACTGAGCCAGAAAATCAAGCTTTACCATGAGTGAAACATTAGATCCCACATGAGTCTAGTTTCCAGTCTAAATGGTTAGTAGCTTTAGTGGCGTTTCATTAGGACTACTCACATCACCACATCCCAGTGATCCTGTTTCATATCTGCTCTGCCATCAGTTACCAACAAAATTCTTCTATACTCTGTTTTGATTACCTGCAATATGAAAATACATTCAAAGATGACCTTTTAGTGAGTTATTTTATACATGCTGAGGGCAGTTCTACTTTGACAGCTGAATTAAACAAAATATAGAGAATATAGCTAGTCGAGGCTTCAAGCATATTGTTTTTAGCATAGTAACTGCAAACAAAATTGCTTTATTCCTCCACAACTCATTTAACCTTGGAATTAAATATGCATGTAAATGTGATGGTCCCACACCTCAGTTCGTGTAGACTTATAACTATCCACTGGATTATTTGTATTTCCAGATGCCTTAGAAATTCAGGTTGCCAGCTCAATTCCTTAAAGACTTGTCATGCCTACCCAGCAAAATAATATTATGGAAGTTTGATTAATGTCTTGATATTCCACTCAAATTAGCAGTGCCATTTCAAAGTATTTCATCTCCTGAAGGGAAATTGTAGCCTGATATTCAAGGGATTAAGCTGCAGATAAAACAATTATCTTTTAATGATATCTCTCCTCCTCATTTTCATATTTTTTTTTCATTATAAGGCAATAATACAATTTATAAACAGGAAAGGACTATGTAGCCAGCCTAACATATTTAGAGATGTTGCATTTAAAAGACTGCATTGTTTGTCTCAGCAATCAAACAAAAGAAAATGTGACAACTCATTCAATCATTCTACACTTCTGCAAAACCAGCTTTTATTAGAACTGTAGAAATTCAGTAGAGGTGTGCATCTTCCTAGTGATCCCTTGTTTATCTTATGACTATTTTTAAATTTTAAAATAAAATCTTGGAAAATAGACATAGTCATCACATAGTCTTGCTAATAAGAAGCAGATATCATGTCTAGAGTGGACAGTCTGACTGAGCTCTCTTAAATAGGCCAGAACTGTAAATAACAGCTTTTATTATGCTCAAAAGGGACAATAACAGACAGGATAAATGTAATAGGAGAAAACAAGTCTGAAGAGCATACTCAAAGAACAGTACCAGAAACTCAATAATGTGTTTTAGTAATCAGCAACCATTGATACAACAAAACCATCAAATTTATTCAAGGTTATATTGATCAGAATAAATAAATAAATCATATTTTTATCTCAACTCAATTAATGTGGGACACATCACGACTATATATGAATCTACTGTTCATACTCTTGTTTGAATCTGTTCTGTACACCAACCCAAAGAGTGGGGTGGGTGCAGTTTTGATCCGAACAAGCAAATTGTTTGGCCTTGTGGCAATGATGATATTGTATAATAAAAGCATTTCAGATCCTGGAATGAATGGGACCAATGGGGCCACTGAACTATGTCAGGGGACACAACACTTCCAACATGGTAACAGTGCTTTGGACATTGATCTCCTTCTGCTCGTTTCAGAAGAGAAGCATGGGATGCCAGGATTAGCCAGCAGCTATTTCCCTGTCATATCCTTAGACAAAATTGGGAAGAAAAGAAAAAGGAAAAGAAAAAAAAAGAAAAGAAAAAGAAAAATTTTCAATCGGATACCTGTGAATGGAGAAGATGGCTTTGTCATACATAAAGGGGGCCTACAGGAAAGCTAGAGCAGGACTGTAAGGACTGTTTACAAGGGCATGTAGTGATATGACAAGGGATAATAGCTTTAAACTAAAAGAGATTTAGATTAGATATTAGGAAGAAATTCTTTACTGTAAGATGGTGAGGCACTAGCACAGGTGGCCCAGAGAGGTTGTGGATGCCCCCTCCCTGGCAGTGTTCAAGGCCAGGTTGGATGGGGCTTTGGGCAACCTGGTCTAGTGGAGGGTGTCCCTGCCCCTGGCAGGGGGGGTTGGAACTAGATGATCTTTGAGGTGCCTTTCAACCCAAACCATTCTATGATTCTATGATTTCTTCTCTAGTTGCTAATCTCTTCTCAGTACGTTTAATGAAAATATGATAGGGACAGCTACTTTCAACCAAAGGCCAGCCTTACCGCTGAATACAAGGCCTTTTTTGAACTTCCCTGTTAACTGATCTCTTGCAATGAATAAACTAGTGTCTCTGGAGGCTGTGTCTGCATTTAAAAAATTCTTTTGTTCTTTTCCTTCTATTTGGTTTACCTGATATTGGTTCAGGATTGGCTTGTGACTTGTGCTGCAGTTTCTGGTCAAGGAAGAATAAAGATACCACATTGTGAGGTGTATTTATTCTAAAATATCACAGTTCTTTACTATGAAACAAAAAACTCTAAAATCCCTTCACAATCCACTTGATTTGAAATGGGTTTGCATGCAATATGCTGAGTTTTCTTCTCTGCACTTCTTGCACTCTTCAAACACCAATTTTTAAACTCACAAGACAGAATATTAAAGTGCTTTAAACAGCGTAGCAAGAACGTTGGTGGAGCTTTCACTTCCTGTTAATGTATGTGTGCACAAAGGAAAAATGCACTCCGATCAATATCTGCAGTAAACAGACAAACTCTGAGTACACTCTGAGTAAAGAAATTGGTGTGTGGTAATTTCAATAAAAACTCCAACATACACTTTTTCAGAAAACTCTACTGCTCCTGGATATATTTTAGTTTTACATCAATAACACTTCAGGTGACTGATTCTGTACATATAAAAAAGAAAGCTTGATTTATTTCCCAAAGAACTAAGTAATGTCAGCGTCAAATACACAGCAGAAACACACACACTTGTGTATATACACACGCAATCACAGGTACAAAGACAAGGTGTTAGAGAACATATGGCAAAATCAAACACTGCAGAGTGAGGAAACGTCAGACAGTTTCCTTCACCTTCATGTTTTTATTCTTTGTAGAAAAGAGTACCTATGAAACTTTTGCAAGCTTTGCTTTGCTTTTCCCCAAACCCGCAACAGTCTGGCTTCACACTGATGGATTTTCATCAGCAGCAAGAACACATCCCAGACACAAAGATCATCTCCATCAGTCAGCAACGTGCATATTGTCACCCTAAAATAAGAATTGCTAAACGTTCTCAAGAAAAGTCTGCCAGAGTATTTTTAACATAGGCAAAGAAAATATTTTTACTTCACTTATTCTTAGAAATGTCTGAATCATTTTGGCTGAAATTTTCTGGTTGTTTCTTCAGTAACAGATGGATTACAGATCTGACAGATGAGCTAAACTTTCTACTGGAGAAGAGATATTCTTCTGTGTGTACCTTTTGGGTATTCAATCTGTCTACATAAAAAGTTAGAATACATATTTCCTTGTTTTACATATGCATTTCTCAACCAAGCCACCTTGGTATGTGGCTTTTGTTTGTTTAATTTTTCATTTATTTGTTTTCCCCCTTATTTTTGCCCATAAGTCATTAGACTGTTCACTTCCTCTGGTGCTAGGGCTGTCCTTTTCACTCTTGGTTTTAATCATCACCTTTTCTTAGATTCTAACACAGACAATGACACAAAGAACCTTTTTCATATGAAGAAAGATTTTTTTTAAAATAGTGTAATCATGCAAAAGAAAGAGAGAAAATAGGATTTGAGGAATGAGTTCTGTATTTTGTTGAGCATGTCAGTGGCACTCAGGAGTATTGTACTGAATCCTGCTCAGGTGCAGATTTCGTGTGTGACCTTGGTTCCTCTGCTGCTTAATTCATGTGTGTAAGTTGAGGACACTGTTTCTCGAGTATAACTAGGTAATTAGAGAGGGAGGCATCTCTGGAGGCCATTTCATACTATTCTAAAACAGGTGTTTAAAACAGAGGAGATAAATCAGCAGAGGAAGTGACTGCCTCTCTCCATTGCCTTAGAGGGAATTGGGAGAAGTAGCTTAGATCGGGTACTAAATTTATGGATAGCTAAAAGTAAATGAGACATACCACAGTATTGAGTAACAAAGTACTTTTGCTGCTTAAAGAATTGGTTGAATTTTGATGTAAATAATTAGAACAGAAATTATTTAAGAAGATTCTGTATTTCCAGGTAATAAAGAAAAAGTAGTTTGCTTTTCTCTCTGTGCTTCCCTTGGATACCCACCATATTACTATCATTATGATTTTTTTTTAATACATTGTAGCTCCTGAGTTTTAGACAGTAGCCTTGAATTTTTGCAGCCCTTTGAGTAGAGTATCTGATACCACCACTGTGAAAAGCAAGAGATTTATGCACACACTAAGTTAAACATACACTGTTTTTTGTATGCAAGTCAAAACAGATCTTCTTTCTTCAGACTTCTTGTGTCCTCCCTCATTTCCCTGACTGTTATTTCTTTCCTTCTTCCTTTCTTGTTCTTCCTTTCACAAACTACTTTTTTCCTAAACTGTATTTGGCAATCTAAGAAACATCTCTTAAATCGAACAAGAAATTAACATCTAACAACAAATAAGATGTTCTGAAATAGGCACTTGTCATATACACCATCAAATAGGAAAACAATTCTGAAATACACAGTATATGAGATCCTAAAGATTCAGTTATATAGTCTAGAAATTGTAATTTAAACCCATATGATTTCTCCAAAAGTGCATTGTTTGTTTTGGAGACTACCATGCTCACTTAGTTCTCAGAATAATTTTATAACATTTTTGGGTTTACAATCCTCCATTATAAGGAAAGATGAGGGAAGAACTGCCTTGCTGAACTCTATTTGTCAACAAAGACATCTCTTTTCCACTTTATTACATTTAGAAATCTCAGAAAAATATCTGTCCAAATAGCTATTAAAAAGTAACTGCAAAGATTTTGCTGCGAAAATTCAAAATACAAAACATTTATGGTAAATATAATCAAAGTCTTCTATCACATTTAGATAGTTTTCCTTCATAAACCGAATGGACTTCTGAAAATAGATTTTTAAAGCCAGAAGAGATCTTAGACCTACTGATTTTGGGTTTTACATATGACAGGCCATAGAATATCATTAGAATTAGGCAAAATAACTTACAGTTGCCTAAAGCAGATATCCTAGACATTTATTTTATCTTCCTCTGAAAATTTCAGGAAATGGAAGTCTAATGGAAAACAGAACTCTCTATCTAGTTTCACATGATGAACTGACTTTTGACCAAATGGAAACCTTTGTAAAAGTAATACAAACTATCTGCTGGGCTTGATCAGAAATTGTGGCACATCCGCACTATATCATTGGTCCAGGGCAAGATTATGACTGATTAATTTCTTTATCTGCCACCTTTGTGTTTCAGTAAGTACTAGTGAGTTTCCACATGCATATCTGAAAGTTTCAAGAAATAAAGTTCAGGAAATAGTTAAAGGTTATGACACTCCGCTAACAGCAAAACTTCACAAATCTGTATCCTAGAACTTTCTGCATAACATAGTTTGGGAAGTGCAGTTACATAGGGATTATCCCACTGAATTTACTGTCTCCCAGCTGATGCATGATCTCAGTGTGATTGCTCTTATTTTGTGTCTCCAGTTAGAAATCTAACAGATTAGTTGAAAGCACTAGTGAAATTGGATTTAGCAGACAAATAACTGCATCAAAAAGGGCACATAAAGTTCATGTAATCAGTCTGAAAACAGGTACCTTCTTCTGGGTCACTCTATGGCAGTAGAAAAGTTACTTTCTTTAGCTGTTTGTCATGCCTTCCTAAAATGTTATGGCCTTCATTGATCTGTCAGTGGTGCAATTTGTATGAATACCCCCATAATCTGCTGAAAAAATTTAACACCAAAATTTTGGTCAAAAATAATGGAGCTGATTTTCACAATGCTGCAATCACGGTAGATTTGCAAAATACTCACATGCTTCATGAAAGTGTTGAGGAGCAATGTCAGATACTGAGCCAGCTGGATCAAAGGAAGACATCTGTCCTACAGCCTCATTTGCAGCTTAGAGACAGTTTAAGAAGCAGCTGACGACTTTCTCCAAAATGAGATACTCATGGTAACTGCTAGTGACTAACCATGTAAGCATACCTTGTCCATTTCACTACAGAATCAAAACAGGTGAGTATGAACTACCTTCCGAGATGACTTGCACAGAAGTGGGCTGAGGTTGTTCACACTGTTAGTTAAAAATCTCAAAGTGGTGTAAGAAGCTATGAGTCACCCACTTCTAACCCACTGTCTTCAGGACCCCGGCCGCAAGACATGGCAAGAGAAGGTGAAACATCTAGGATCCAGAGGTGTAAGAGAACAGACCTCTAGCAAGAAAGACTCAGGTGCAAGTTGGGTGCACCTAATGGGCATATATCCAACTGGACTCCAAAAGGTAGAATATCACACAGGCTTTTCCTGTTTTGGCAAACTCAGTAAAGGCACTGATTCAAGTACCAGCTCTTGATTAACTGTATTAATGATTAATTAGCACTTACAGACAGACCGGGGGCTTTCCCAGTTAGCAATCAGGAAGGTCAAAGCCATACTGGTTTGGAAAGGATGAGAATATACTTGTATGAACGTAAGTTGTACTATACTACTATGCAGTTCTTCTTCTGTGCCAGAGATGAATCCTTGGCCTGTTTTTGTTGTTGTTTGGTTTTGTTGTTTGGTTTTGTTTGGGTTTTTTTGTATTAGCGGGGAAGTAACCATAAATTTCATTGTCTTTCTTTTTGATTGCAGCCTGTTATGGTAAAACTTGTAGCTGCTTAAGCTTAGGTGAACTGGTTCTTCTTCTAAAACACAATAAAAAAAAAATTGTTACTAAATGCAGGTATTAATTGAGGAGCAGATCTGAGGCATGAAAAACATGCCTGCAAAACAGGCAGATTGTCACTCTGAGTGTCCTTCTCTACTGTCTTATAGCTAAAGTAGTTTGTAGAGTTATTATCATAGTGATTTTACTACTACTTCTAATTATTCAGAAAATATCTTTGCAAGGAAATTTTACTTGTTGTCTGCACCTTTCCAGGCCCATTTGCCCTTACCCCTCAGAGAAAGTCCTGCCAACCCTGAGACGTATTTGACTCTTCCAAACTATCGTGCTGCGATTTGTATATCTGGGTGTGGACTAAAAATTCAAAACCAAAATGAATCCAGATCACAACTCTAGGTGGGTTTCCACAGCAAGATTGCATTTAGTTGATGGGTCATATATATACTGTCTACTACATATAATGCATATTGAATTTTCTCAGTAGATCACAGTCTTAAATGATAGCTTAAAATATCTTACTAGCACAAAATTTTATGTTAAACTGCGTGATAATCATGCACATAGACAAGATGGGAAGAGGATAGTGAAATATTTTAAAGATTTTGCCTGTTGTCAGTATCAGTATTCTTCCTTATTTATGGTTTTAAGGAAAAAAAAAATCACATTAATGGTTACCTACTTTGTTCTGTTCGTTGTGTTCACCCCCCACACTAAAAAGATATATTTGCTTGAACAGATCTTGATGCTTGACTCTTCTTGTGATATTATGTTCACCATGATGTGACCTGACTGACTCCAATTGAGTGTGAAGCACATTCTGTTATACACATGGTTTTGAACAGTGAGTTCAACTACAGTTGCTTCATTCATATATTTTTAGCTTTGGGTCCACTACTGCCTGCTCTTGTCTACTTGTCACAGTTTTTCCCATATATTTGATTTTATACATTTAAAAAAATAATGATACATCTGTCATATATTTATGACAGTTGCCAATTCTTATGTTTCACAGCTTCTGTGTAAAGGATTGTGATTTTTACATTAGAAGAAAATGGCCTTGCTTAGAGCATAGATACTGGGTCCCATCCAGCACAGTTTAAGCCGTATGTGTTTTGCATTTTTCAGGGAGGCACTAAGTGTTATAAATCTTCATTTCATTGGTCTTCTCTTCTGCTTAAAAGCACAAAAGAGAAATGAACATTAGTTTTAATGCATTTCATTATTACTCTGATGATGTGTGAAAGGTTTGCTGGGATCTTTTTCTGGAAAACTTCAAAGTAGGATTTTAAAAAATGACAGCGACTCCCTTTTCAATCTGAATTTCACATGGTGTGGGATGAGAACGAAGTTAGGTGCTTCACTTGGCCACACTTGAGTTGATGGGACTGATTATTAGAGGTGTGTAAAATTCATTGCTCATTGTTAAGTAGAGATCCTATAATATGTCGTACTGCAATTAAAAAGAAAAACTGCAGATGTAGCCAATAAACTACTTCATTACCACAAAAGAACAACAAAAAGAGATTTATTATCACCTTTAAATTTAATTAGGTTATAATTTTTCCACACAACCCACACTTTCCTTACATTTCTCACAAAATTTTATAATTCCAATTAAGCATCTGACTGTTGTTATTTATTTATTTATTTATTTAGTGATTGAAGAGAAATCAGAATATGTAAAACAAGTTAATATTAGAAAAAGGAAGCCTTGCTTTTTCGCTAATTTGTAGATACATATATATGAGATCTATATGGTGGGGTAATAACACTTGCTTTTGTTAAGTGTGAAGAAGAGACAGCTAAGTAGGGATCCTAGTGTCCGTCTTTAACTCTCTAATGGCAGAGTATAGTGAAGACTGTTCTTGGAGGTGTGCAGCAAAAGAAAAAAATAGTCAAAATTGGAATCAAGGAAAAATCTGATTGGATATCAGGAAAAAAGAAATTTCACAAAGACCTGTTAAGGTTTAGAATGGGTTGAACAGAGAGTCTGTGGTACTGAGCTACTGAGCAGGAGTAGCTGATCTCCAGAAGTCCCCTCCAACCTAAACTGTTATCTGGTTCTATACAGGAAGTTTTCAGTAGAATTGTAAACTGAGCCCTAATTTCCTATATATAACATAAAGTTAATGTAATCCTGTGAGCAGCAAAAGCCTGTTCTCTATAGCTTTCTGAATTATGTTTGTATTCTCTTGAGCATAATAAGGCCAAGCTGACCTTATAGTCTTTCCTCAAGTAAGGTCACTAATAGTACTATTCTTAAACAAGACAGCTGGTTTTCATAAAACTTGTAGGAACTTTATGGCTTAAAGACCTTTAGCTCTCTTTGAGAACCTGTTGAAGTTGGCCAGTGGTTCAAAAGCTGTAGACACACATACCCAGTGCAATCATATAAACATAGTTTCCTGAGGGATCCAGGCTATAACTGGTATGATTATGTGCCCGTCAGTCAGCTGGGACATTTCAATACCATGAACATTGGTGGTTCTTCCTACCTAGCTTGCTGGATGTAAGCACTCGTGTACCTGGATACAGACAGAACTTCTTGTGCAGGACTTTGTGGACCCCTTCCTTCTCAACTGTAATCCTGAGTTTCCATTCTCTACAAGTGGGAATATGGGTAATTATGCTTCTGTGTTAGTGCATTTTCCATTTATTTCAATGACTTTTCTGACAAAGAGAAATGAGATCTGAGAATAATAAGATCTTGTCTGTTGCAACTCTTTCTGCACCAAAATAAATGGTAAAACAGTTTTATTTATTAAATAAAGACCAATGACGTGTGTGCATGTATTTACATGCACAGTCATGTCATTATGCAGGATTGCGGCCAGCAAGATTTGCAAGTCATTGGTGAAAGGATTATTACCAGTTCTTTTAATCTTTATTTATAATGTTGTGATGTTTACAGAGATAAAGTTAATTCTTCAACATTTTGATGCTTGGAAATTTTTAAAAAAACAAAGTGGTAGAGATAACAATGAGAAGGTTCCTTGATAAGCTTGTACTCATGTTCATTGGGTGGAGCCCAATTATTACATATTAATAATATTGTAGAGCATAATTAGCCAAGATACTTGTGTCTGAAGTCAGTAAATCCTCTGGACAAACTCTCAGAGTCTAGTTACTCAGGAAAAAAAAAAAAAAAAAAAAAAAAAAAGACACCCAAAAGAGTTCAAAAAAAAAAAGGCATCCCAAAGAGCTTCAAAGATTAAAGGTACACACGTGAAATGATCTTTCTGGAATTCATGGCCACATGCTACAAATTAATGATTACTTGTAACATGAGATCATAAAATATTTTGCTGAATTGAAATGTAGAGAGTGAATTCTTAAAACTTTACATGTTAAAAGCCCCAGCAAATATGCATAGAAAGAAACCATGCTGGAATGGCTGAGCAGAATATTGCAAAATTACAGTTGTATCTGTATGTTTGGGATTTTTAAAAAATTCTTCTCTTAAGAGGAATAAAGCTATTTAAGTCCTCAGTTGAACAGAAAAAGCTCTAATTCTTCCCATTATATAACTATTCATATCAGTTCACCCTGGTAATCTTCAGAGTCAAGGAATATGATGACATTAGAATTTTATGGTACTGATTGAAATAAATATCTGTGCTCTGTCAGAAGCCCTGCTAGAAAAATATAGGAAAAAAGAAAAAAAGTTTTGACAGATACTATGTTTTCAGACCCACCAACAAGTAGTCATGAAGCCCAATGAATTCTACTAATTTCTGTTCTATTTTCCTCTTCATCCTGGTACCCTAAAATCATGTGTTCAACATCTTCTACCAAAAGAATACCTGGTCACTTTTGTAACTTATGTTAGTCTCAAACCACTCCATAAGCTACCATAAAGTTCATAAAATGCAAGCATGTTATTAAATGTTGTGCATAGTACACTCTGTGGAACAAAAATACTGAACATCAACCTGGGTCTTCAAAACAGCTGAGTTTTGTTCCCAGTGCTGACACCAGCTTTAGGTAATTTTTCTCTTGTCTTTAAGTCCACCACATCTAAAAAGCATTCACCTTTTTCTATGACAAAATATCTATTGTATTGCTTTTAAACAATTCATAATACTATGTAAATATTGATTATTATTTCTACTGTGGGTATTATGATGATGATTCATCAGCTCAGTCAGTTGAAATAAGGTACAACATCATTTTAGCAGACATAGTGGCTGACAAACTAACCTGGTAACTTTCTCTAATAAAGTTATTTTCTGAATGAAAGAAACAGAGTGGATGACATGCTTCTGGAATTTAGCAAAGTATAAATTCCATGGGAGAGAGACACAGAAAATCATTAATTAAACCAGAGAAATGCGTAAGAAAGAGCTAGCTAAAAGGAAAATTACAATAAATAGTGATGTCAGGATCATTATATTACTGAATTCCCTGAGGATCAAAATAGGATAAATGTTAAAATCAGTGAAGCAATGAGTTGTTTAAATTTGCTGGTATCCTAAAGTTCAGAGATATCACTGCAATGAAAGCTTGCTGGAGTGTCAAGAGAAATTGTATGATCTTGAGAACTTGTCTAATGAATATGAATGAAATTTAATAGTAAGGATTTCAGAAGACTCTTAGTAACTAATAATAACAATCTAAGCGTTACTCTGGAAATGTCAGCAGTTGAAATTTACTGAGGAAGAAAAAGAACTTTTCACATAAATTGATTACAGGTTGACTACGAGAAACATGTATCATATGGCTGTGAAAATGGAAATGTGATCCTAGATAATGTCAGTCTAAATATTTCCAGTCAGGTTTGGAAAATATTAACAAAATATAGAGCCTGCATTTTAACAGATACTGTGAGCAGTTCTGTCACGCAAGTCACCCATGTTGAGGAAGGATAAATTTAACCTCAATAAATGCAAACAAGAACTGCTGTGATGATCTGGTGATCTGAAAGACAAGTATATATGCATGGTGTACAAAATGTAAATATGTTTAGCAAAGGTCTAGAAAAAGGAAGGAAGGGAGGACATGGTAGGTCGGTGTGTATGGGCAGGGGTGTGGGGAATGAGTGATATTAAGGGAACCAGAAGCATAGCTGCTCTCATTAGTGGGCAATGATGGTACTAAATTAATTAAGTTATCCTCTACCATACAAGAGTCCAATAGCCTTCCAGTGAGAATATGGAGGGCAAAAAGTAATTCATAAATGGTATTTTATTCACTAACAAATAATCCATGATGTAATTGCCTTCACGGGACTGGATTCAGTAGTCCAGATAGTCTCCTCCTATAAAAAGGTCCCTTGGCTATGAGAAGTACTCAGGAAGTCAGTTGCCACAAAATGATCTGCTTTTGGCTCACTCTTAACAGGGTTACCAGGGCAGAGGAGGGGACCTATAGAGTTGCAACTTTACCTGCATGTAAATGAGAGAGAGGCCTCTGCTGAGAGTCAGAGTAGCTTTAGGATGAGTCTATATTAGCATTTTAGTTTGGATCAGGAACATAGGTTTGAAGGAAATCTCCCAGTGGTATCTGGTACTATGAGTTGTGACACAGCAAGATCTTGGGCACATAAGTTAGACTTCCTTCCGCTGAAACTAAAATACATGATTCACTCTGGGAGACACCTAATACACTTTGTGCCCAGTTGAATGCTCAGTTCACAAAGCAGTAAGTCAGAAGTAAAATTTCATGAAATGTGTTGTGCACATTGAATCCTTAGCACCAGCTGCTCCTTTATATGGATCTGCTCCCATTGGGTAGCTACTTGTTAATGCAGATATACCCCATGCATCTCCCAGGGCTAAGCATGACCAAGAAGTAACAAGCCTCAAACTGACTCTGGAAATCTGGCAATGGATATGCTTATGTGTACAGATGACAATTGGTCTTGTTACACAGCTGCCAATATCTAGGAGTTTGACGTCCTTATATTTTAGTGCAAAAAGTGTAAGAATGTTAGCTATACGAAGAATTGTTTATAGCATGGGGGATCAATCATGTTAATGTTTCATTCAGTCCTTGTTAGTGGGTTCCCACTACAGTAACCATTTGCTTGAATTGTTATGAATGAAATGAACCAAATTCCATTCTGCTGTAAGCTGGATCAGCAACAGAGACTTGAATTTGGCTTCAATGTGTCTGTTAGAGAAGCGCTGGTAATCTTAGAATGGGTATTCTCCATGAGCACTTTTGTTGTTGTTGTTGTTGTTAAAATGCCTTTCTTATATTTTGTCCTGGTTTCACCCCAACCAGCAACTAAGCACCACACAGCTGCTGGCTCACTCCCCCCGGTGGGATGGGGGAGAGAATTGGAACAGTGAAAGTCAGAAAACTCATGGGTTGAGATAAAGACAGTTTAATGGATAAAGCAAAAGCCGCACACAAACAAAGCAACATGAGGAATTAATCCACCACTTCCCGTGGGCAGGCAGGTGTTCAGCCATCTCCAGGAAAGCAGGGCTCCGTCACACGTAACAGTTACTTGGGAAGACAAACACCATCATTCTGAACACTGCTGCATTCCCCTCCCTCTTCCCCAAAACCAAGCTGGGGCATGATGCCATATGGTATGGAATATCCCTTTGGTCAGTTGGGGTCAGCTGTCCCGGCTGTGTCCCTTCCAACTTCTTGTGCACCCCCATCCTATTTGCTGGTGGAGTGGTGTGAGAAGCAGAAAAGGCCTTGGCTCTGTGTAAGCACTGCTCAGCAGTAACGAAAACATCCCTGTGTTATCAGCACTGTTTTCAGCACAAATACAAAACATAGCCCCATTCTAGCTACTATGAAGAAAACCAGCTCTGTCTCAGCTGAAACTAGGACATATCTTTAAAAATAATAACACTGAAATAATAACACTAAATTATATTTGGATTTTATTTACTGTCCTCTCTTAATGGTACTCTGTGTCTTTTATTAAAAATGAAAACAGCTGCAAGTTCTGCTTAATTTGCTTTCTGCGCAGTGCAAGACTGTATGAAGAGTATACATGTTAGTTCATTACCAAGATGCAATAAGGGAGAATTTATTGTGGTCCCAGCATGCTTTCCTACTAAAGATGAGCTATTAAACACTGTCTCACACACACAGGGATTGCCTGTGATGAATGATACCAGACATAGATAAAAGTAAAGTAGCTGATGTAGAAAATCTACTTACATAACTGTAAATGATATCATGTGTTTGCATTTACTTTAGAGTCTATCAAAAGTAAAAGAAGATAGTGATGGCAGGTGGTAGAAAATGTGTTGACCTTTTCTTTCATCTTTGTGCATTTGTGACTAACTCAAAGCTACAGGCTTCACAAATCATCCTATCGTAGAAGGTAAGTGGGGAAAAAAAAAAAAAAAGCAGCATTATTAATGAGTTACCTAAACCTTTGTTTATATACAATTGTATTTGAAAAGGTATATTTAGTACTCCCATCTACATCCAAAGAACAGCAATTGATAAACAGGGGTAATTAATGTTTGGTATATGAGAGTTCCTATTGGAACGTGTGATCTCCATTACTCAGCAGTAGGAGATAAACATTCAAACCAGGTGGGAAGTTCTTGGGCAAAAGGCAGTCCCAGAAAAGGATTATGCTGGGACTCTATTTCCACCCAAGTTCTTTTTACTAAGCATCTCACTTTCGGTTTGATACTCCCTGAGGGCACCTGTTTTCAAATTAGGAAAAGGACTTGGACTCAGCTTTAACTCCTTCCAGGGGTAGACTACAGGTAGCTCTGAATGACTGTATGTACTTCAGTTTCTGCTGTGGAGTCATTGTGATTGTAAACCTAATGAAAGATTCAGTGGCATAAAGAAAGACTGAATGGGTACCTGGTCAATCTCTAAATTTTCTCTTTATGTGGCCCAGTGAATTTTTATTTAATTCACACAAATATGGTGAGTTCCCATAGCAGGAGTAGAAAGAGCCTTTATAGTCCCCGGCTTATTTCTTAGTGGAAAGGACGTTTTCTGTGGAACATGTTGGTGTGTGTCTTCTCCGCATAGCAAACAATAATTAAAATTTAAATTGTCCAGACAAAGGCTGCTGGATAAAAGAGGGCTGGTGAAAACATACTGTCCTGGTGTTTGCTTTCTGATATGGTTGGTGTATGTTTCCCAGACTAGTGAGGACAGATTGAGTTGCCTAAACATAGGCTATTTTACACACTCTGGGGCATTCGAGACATCTGCTTGGAATTTACAGCTCTCACAGGCCCTGTGAGAGCCCCACATCCTTCTAGGGTGGCAGCTGGAGGACATTTGTTTAGACAACTCAACACTATTGCTCTTCTAATTCTCTGAAGGGTTCTGCTCACTCTCTGTGATTATGGAATCTGCAAGAGTTGGGTTAATATCAGTGCATGCTCAGTGACAGAAGTAAAGGACCACATGCAATTTATTGATATAATTTGTGGAAACGTGGGCAACTATAACACGTCAAAGGCTCTAGGATCTGAATTCTGAAACAAGGATTGTGAAGTTGCTGTTTGACCTGATTCTGTGTCTGAATCTGACCTCAAGGGGCAGAGGAGAAAGGTTCTTGGGCAACCACAAAGAATAGTGACTAAATATAGCCAGGTTATCACAACATTTTCCTTAGGCTAGTGTTTCCTCATCTATATGGATCAACTCAACAGAGAATCAGACTGGAACAGCTTGAAAATCATCAACAATTTTTCACATGTTAAAGCAATAAAAACCTCAAAACATTAGAAGTTATAAACAAAAATAGTTGGGTTTTTTTTCTGTTTCTGGCAAAACAACAACAAAAAAACAGAACTCAACCAAAACCTAACTTTTTTTTTAAGATTCCATACCTCCCATTTTAAGTTTTTTTTCTCCACTTACTGTCTCTAAAATAATCCTTCCTGCTTCTCCAATGGAAATATTTTTGGTGTTTTAATTATTTTTGGTAAAACAGGGATTAAAAATAAAGTAAAATGTCAAAGAAAACTGTCTTTTAAGAAACTTAGACAAAAATAACTTTTCTTCAAGGTATTTGTTCATGGGAAAATTTCATATGCTCTAGGTAAAATCCTGTGATGTGACTGCAGTTATTTGTACAATTATTGTGCTCTTTAACACTTACGTTTTATACATATAGGTATTTCATAAACTACTTTTATACTGGTTATTTGAAAATTGAAGGAAAAATAAGTATGAACTTTTCTATAGTACTTTCACAGAATTATTAGGCAATGCTGTATATTTTCTAGAAGTTATGCAAACCCCCCCCAAACTTCAAACTTAAGAAAAGCTTAACTTAAACAGTAGTGTAAAAATATACATGTAAAAATATACAAACCTTATTTATCCCTTTTCTGTAAAATTGTCGTTCTAATAAAAAATAGAAGTTTTTTCCACTAATATAAATATCGTCTACTTTATTTTCTATTGAGACCTTGATGAACACCACCCTTGGTATTTATATTCCTTTTAAAACAATTTTAAATGGACATATCATTAATATCTTGCTATCTTATTAACCTAAAAAAAAAAAAAAGGCAATAAGAGAGCACTCTCTTTCTCTAATGAAAACCAGTATTATTTTTATTTCAGTAAACACTAGAGAAGGAGGCTGATAGTTCACTGTTGACAATTTCAAAATCCTCAACACTGCTTCAAGGGAAATGACAATGCTCTTTCTGTCACAATTCTGATTTATAAGGAATCTGTAAGTTCCCCTGGGATCCACAATGTAGAACAATTGCTCATATTATAAG
The DNA here is from genome assembly GCA_013400195.1 of Aramus guarauna. Lineage (NCBI taxonomy): Eukaryota > Metazoa > Chordata > Aves > Gruiformes > Aramidae > Aramus > Aramus guarauna. Next base: position 376,496 of record VXBL01004894.1, on the reverse strand, counting down.
AATGAAAAGTAAGAATCATTGCTGTGAGTTCAAAAATAGCAAATAAATTCAAATGAAACAACGCTGTGAATTTGTATACAGCTGAACGCTGTCAAGCAAAGCAAGAATTTCAGGGTTCAATATTTCACCTGTTGCCTTAAGGTAATTATTTCCCCAAGGTGCTAAGGAAGGCAGGAGAGGAGATGGGCGAGTACGCTGGGAAAAGTGTTGCATCACCCTTCAAGAAGGTAGGGTACTGTCACCCAACACTAAGGAGACAGGTGTTCACAACACACAGCTATATCCCAAACTCTTACATGTGGTAGGCGTGTAACTGTGAGCTCAAATGTGTCATTGTAGGCTTTAAAAGTTTTCTTCATCACCTGTCTTCCTCCCTTTACAATCCAAGAGGTTTTATGGACACACATGAAGGAACACTTTGGACATATAAATGTCTTATTGAAGTCCTGTTGATTTTCTTTGCGTTTTGTGCTTGTGTAGGGTTAGAACTAATGCAAATGGGACACAAGCATTATTTTCACCACTCACAGATGACCAGTCAGATCGTTATATTATTTATAACAGTTATATAGTATTGTGAAATGAGGAAAGCAGCTGCCTCACAGTTGCAGCAGTATAGCACAGATTGTTAATATGTTATCAAATGAGTAATATAAAAATTCATTTTAAAATAATTTTGGTAACAAATTAAATTCATTTACTGCCAGATTCAATAACACCTAATTTTATCCCATCCTTAGAGCCTTTAACTTTTCTTCCCTTTAAAAAAAATATTTCTACTGTGTATGTAAACAAAATCAATATTCACATTTAGGCTAGGCTTGTGTTTTGAACACTCTTAAGTGAAATTTACATTATGGGTGAAAAGCTTGAGTAGCAGGCTTTGCATCTTTTAGATTGTGTTGGAATTAATCAAAACCTTTATGTTTAACCTTATGGCTTTAGGCAATCTGACCTCTCTTTAGCAAAGTGGTTTGGAAAAGTGACTATAAGCCTTACGAGTGCCAATTTTTTCCCATACAAATGTCTCGTCCTATTTTTACCAGAGCCCACTCTTACCACTTTAGTAAAAAGATTCTATCCAGGATGGGCAAGTGTGCCTGAAAGAATTAAGATGTGAAAAATGACCAGATTAACTCCTGATTTTTGTGAGGAGATAACTTATTTTACCTGTTGATCACTTCCTGTTTTATAAATCTCATCTGATAAATCTATATCAGAAAATCCTGTGGACACTTAAGACTTATGATTAATGAATTGAATGTAGAGAGATAGCTTATACTGTGACACTGTACTGATGGGAGCAGGCACTGAATAGGTATCCTGAGATCCAAATTCTATTTCTATTGATTCCTAAATGATCTGAAATGAGTAATCTTGGTTATTTCTCCTTCTACCTTCACAGGTTTCTATCTGTTATGTGTGTCATGTGTGTTGAGAAAATTTAATTCATTGAGGCATGGGCAACTTATGAAGTAGTTGGGACATTGGATGCCTTATTTCCTTGAGACCCTCCAGGTACTGGCGCATTAATAAAAACATTGGAGTGATGGGTGGATAGATAAGGTCACCTACACAATTGGTAAGTGTAGACCCATTGGAAGCTCTAAAGGTTTATGGATCAGCATGTAACTACTTCACTAAAGAAGTTGTAGGAGAACTAAGACAAGGTGGACTCAGGGAAGGCAAAGACTAATGCTCAGGAGCTGTAAAAAAGTTGATTATGTGTGAGTACAACAGCATGTCCCCAGAGGTATTGTTCATGAATAGGCTTTGGTTTGTGAATGAGGCATCGTTCTTTGAATTGTAAAAGGTGAAGAAATGCAAAACTGTGTCATAGGTCTGTTTGGGTTTTTTCCTTTCCTTTTTAAAGGAATAGAAAAGAGAGAGGATGAATTCATTCAGTGTGGGTTGGGTTTTTTTGCTTATCAAAATAATGGATATCTGCCAGCTTGTTATAATTAAATTGTCATTGAGACATTTAGAATGTCAGTATGTGTTTCAGATCTGTTTGGAGGAAGGAAATTGCTGTTGCACAACTATTTAATATTGAATGGATAGTTATTCTGAAGGCTGCATTACAATGAGAGGAAAAAGAGGTTCTGAAAATGTGTGAAGTCTATTGTTATAGGTTTATTATTGTTCAGCAATGTGCATGCTAAGAAAAAGATCCAAACTACACAGAGGTTACACAAACTTACTGTATATGCTATTTATAAAGGTCCCATCACCTCTCAGTGTAGCTGATTAGAATCACTTGCAGCTATGAGAACGATCGTGTAATCAAAGACACATAAATGTGTTTTTTTAATTATTCACACCTGCACACATTCAAAACAACACACCCTGCTGTATCTTTTCGATGCTGTAAAAAAACAAACATGCTGTTCAGATTCAGTGCGCTATTTTTAAACACCTACAATTTGTTATTTAGAACTCAGTTGTTGCATGTTTTTTTTTTTTTCCTTAAACATAGCAAAAAGCAATGTTTATCATGCAGAATCATGCAGAGAGATGTACAATTTTGTTTCATTTGGTATTGAATGCATTGTTCCATCTGAACTGAAAATAAAATGTTTGGTGTTGGGCTCTTGTAAGAAATCTAAAGGTAAAGAAAATTGGATTCATTGAATATACATTTTATCCAGCAGTTTGGGAATTACAGTGTTCGCCCAAGACTGCGAGACATAGATTCAGTTCCCTACTTTGTTTGAAGAGATCTGAAGCCATACTGACACCTGTAGTGCTACATGTAATTCTGTCTTAAGGCTGAAGAATGGTGAGGTGAAGGACGGAAACTAGTTCATGTCATATAAATAATTGGACTGTCACTGAAAAAAAACTCCTAACTGATATCACTGCCTTTTCTAGTGAATATATCGGATAAAACCCAAAAGACCATTCTAGTGCATGAGTCTCTGACTCACATAGTATTTAAAGAGTCCTTACAGAGTGAACCCGCTCTAACAGGAAAGGTAGCCATTGCAGTGCTCAATAAGCAGGTGCTTAGTCTTCATGCTGATACCTCGTCCAACTCTCACACTACATCTGTCTTTGTCTGAGTCAGAAAAGGGATCTAAACTTGAATCTTCCACCCTCCAGTTGAGTCTCTTAACTGCACTGGGATACTGGCCCACTGCTATGTCATAGGAGTAATATATCTAGAGAAGAGATGCTGTTATTTTGTTTCGACAGTGACTGTAATTTTATATGTGCTGTCCATTGCTTCTGTTTTTCCTTGACATCCTACATATTCAAGGAACCCCTGGGAGTCTGCTTGGCCTGTCCAGGCACAGCAAGGTTTACAATTTGAACTTACGGAGCCCCAAGGAGGCTGCTGGACCTGGTCCAAGAGAGTTGTCATAGCCACAGAATCTTGATTCTCTTTATTTGTATATGCTCCCCTATGTCATTCCCCCCATGGTGGTAATTCACACTAGACCTCCAGGATGTTGCTGTTTCTGTGCCTTAAACTCTGTCTACATCACCTGTCATTATTTTCAGGTCAAACTACAGCCAGGCCTTTTTCTTTTATGGTTAGTTGGTGCTGCTGCTTTTCACATTACCTCATCTGGCTCCCTTTCTGTGAGAAAAAGCAGAGAAGAAACTCATGGCCTAATACTTTACTTGCTCTTTGCTTTCTCTTTTCCATCTTCCCTCTGGGTGGGCACATAAGGGGTCTCCATCTTTTCTCGCTTGTTTGTCCTTTTCCATTCCTTTCCAAATAGGGATAAAAAAGAAGAGAATAAAACTTGCCTAACAACAGCACAACTTTGCCTCTACGTTCCTCCTCCCCCTTTAACATTTATAATAAAACTGCCTAACACTCCCTCCACCCAAACAAGTGCATACATTTACTTTAAACTCAATCTACTCAGTGAACCCTGTGCAGCTGGTGACGGCAGTTCAGTCCTGAGCCATCCCCAAGCACAGTGGCACTGTGCCACCAGGATGGAAAAATTACCCTCGGTTGTGGAAGAGAAAGAAGAGGAAGGTGGACAGACTGAGTCATACAGATGGGCTGCAGGGTCCGGGATGGATCAGGAGGTGCATGGTCAGCCATGTTGTCCTACACAGATTACTTACCTTGGTTCACCAGTCAGAAGCCAAAGGCTTCAAGTGCCACTGGTTTGTAGTCACGCCTGCAGAGGTAGTCTTAATGAGGGCAGTTCATAGCACTGGTGTAAAGATTTTTCTGATGTATCTGTCTATAAACAGCCGGACTTAGCCCAAGGGTGAGTAGCCTTTCAGAAGCTTCCCACAAGCACCAAGATCTGTGTAAATTTTAACTCTTATATACCTAATGCCAAAGGAGAAAAAACAAAAAGGATACCATTGAGTTCTTTACAATATTTTAACAGCTTCACAATTCCTTCTGGCAAGAAAGATTGTGTGAATGCATTTCCTCATAAAACCCACACTGGTGGAAACCTGAATTCAGCTCACATGTGAGAAGACCCACAGCATGTTTCAATTCCTACCTGCTCCTGCTCTTCTGCTTCTCCCTCTTCTGAAACACAAAGTTTGCAGTTTCTGAACAATTACTGCAGATAAAACTTCTAATTGTGATGGTCCCTGAGTGTGCTGCCAGCCCTTGCTGTCCCTGTCCACACCCTGGGTCTCCCCTCACCTTGCCCATGGACCAGGACACCATTTCATCCCCCTGGGACCACCAGCCCCTGCCCCAGCAATGTTCCAGCAGGGCTCATCTCCAGCTCCCCGCAGCCCTGCCCTACCTGATCTTGGGCCCCTGAGCCAGTCCTGCCTGTGGACCCGTGTCCCAGCCTGAGCTTGGCCTGTCTCCATCCTCAGTAAGGTGCTCGCTGTCCCCCAGCTGCCCTACTCCTGGCTGCCGCGGTGGGACAGGCACCGGCTGGTGCCCCCCTGGGAGACCCCGGCCCTGACAGTGGGCAGAAAACTGAACGAAACTTAATGAGAAGGGAAACGTTAGCCATTTTGCAAGACAGACAAAATTAGTAAATTTTAATCTATGAAATATTTGTCTTAAAAGTGTCTTTCTTATTTTTAACTTCATATATCTTTGTACAAAGAGTTGTAACAATCTTTTTGAGCTACCATAATCCTGCTCTGGAGTGGGGCTGAAAGTGTCCAGCCTACTGTTTCCCAGTCTGTATCTTGTACCCTGACTGCGTGTTTCTGTTGCTTTCCTTATGCTGACAACTTTTTCATTTTTTATTTTTTTTTCAGCATACGAGGGGTGGGAGGAAGGCATGGCCAAAGGAAACTGTTGGGTGTGGGTGGTCTATCTTTAGCTGCAGCAGCATGGTTTTAAAATGACTTAATCTGCTTGAGACGTCATAAGAAACTCCAGGATCATGCGTGATTCTACTAATACATATTAATTGTGATTCTACAAATATAAACCTTCATGAGAGGATTCACAGGCAACTTAAATAGGGGGTTATATCAGCTCATGGTAAGTGGGTATAAATGGATGAAAGTCACAGAAATATAGGAGTGTAACACAAAAATCAGCTGAGAAGGTGTGTGTGAGTGAGCAGATTCATTATACTTATTAAAAAACAATGGAAATATGTACTGGGATGCTTTTACTCTACCTCTGAAGTGCAGAGCACCCAGTACTCAATATGCTTTCCTTCTTTAATGAATAAGGGAATAGCTACTTAGTTGTACAACAACCTTTCAGATTATGATTTTATTTTTTTTTTAATCTGCAGGGTTATTTCCTGACATATGAATTTCCAAATGTGTGTGGATAAAAGTAATTTATTATGCATGAAAATTTAGGTTCCAGCTTCCAAGCAACAGTGAGGAAGCAAGCTACCTTTATAGTAATGGATCCTTGTCTTAGCTTTTAATACAGTCCGAAATTAACATGTGCAGTTTAAAATGAGACATGCACAAAACCACCAGCAACAGAGCTAGTTCCTGAAAACCTTAATTTGAGTTTCCAGAACTCATTGATGGATAGTGCAAATGAAATATCGGTGAGTTATTTCATTGGTGGCTGTTGATAAGAGCTAAAAATCAGTAAGCCATATAAAGGTCCAGATGAAAAAGTAGGGCAGGGATGATGGGGGAAGTGCAACAGTACTTGATACATTCAGAGTAAAAGACTCCTGATGGACAGTTGTTGTAGTGCCCAGGAGTGTCTGCTCCAGACACTGCACAGTCAGGAAAACCCTTCTAAACCGGCTGTTTAAGTGTATATACCATACTCTTTCAGGTGGGTGTCAGAGTACTGGCTGAAAATTGTTGTCTTTTGAAGTGGCCTCATATCTGCTCAAACAGAAAATCCAGGCTTCAAGTTACTCTGATGCAATGTTGCTACCTACGTCAAAGATAAATCTGGTAAGTGTTACTGTCCCTCACTTCTACCCTCCCCAGCTGTTATCCCCAGCACCACTGGTGCAGCAGATTGTGTCTTGACTTGCAGAAATTAAAGATTTACGACAGAGGAGAACAGGATTTATTGAAAAGGAAAAAAAATTAAAGTCTCAAAATGTGCTCTTTACACACAAGATGATCCATATTTATTTTAATTTAATTCAATGTTGTCCAAATTTCTTTGTTATTTAGTTATCAGCTAGGAAGATATAGACCATGGAACTGAAGCAACTCATTCTGTCTCCTCTGCTCCCCAAGTCCTCTACTTCTAGGGTCCTTTGAGACACTGCAGTTTCTTCCTGGATATTTTGTTCCCTAAAGGGTCCCTTACAGCCCATCGCTTCGCGTTCTGCTGGTGGCAGCCATCTAGGTCAAAGCCTATTTTCTCTCCACTGGCTTCTCTTCGGAGGTACATGGGAGAAGGCTCTATCTTTCCCTCAGGTTACTGCTGCTCTTCTAGTCAGTAAATGTCTCACAGAGAACCTAATCGGTCATATTTACAACAACTGTTACTAATGTTACTCCTGATAACTTGGCACCCTGACTTTCATCTTTATATTGAACGTGTTTTTTCCTCAATATGCTGTTTACTTCTGCAGAACAGACATAATAGCAAGTTAACACACCGATAGGAAAAAAAATAATCCTCTCTAATTGGTTGTGGTGATGCACTTGTCCTTTTTATACCTCTTTTGTTATAAGATTTTCAGTAGTGTTTTTTATTAAGTAGGAAATCAAACTAGTCTTTCTCCCTCACAAAAGAAGAGGGTCTGCAGCTGATTGTTGTGACGTTGTTTTAGTGATGCAGAGATCTGGAGGAACAGGAAAAGACCTGTGCACATGAAAATCCTATATTACTGATTTTTCAAATGAGTATGGAGAATTGTGTGTCTCATGCTCTATTTTATTAATTTGTAAAATGGAAGCTGTTTCTGTTGTTTCGTATGACAGTTACAGCACTTTCAATCCAGAGTGCTCTTGATGGATTTTAAGAATTATACTGTTTCTTTCTTAGCAAACCTGTAATAAGATAGACCATTCAGTAAGTGAAGTTTAATAATGTCTAAATTACATGCCCATGCATCAAATCCCCAAGTCCTTATTTAATATAATTTAACATTAACCCTTATGCAGGTAAAATCTCCTAATCTTTGATCTCATGATCGTATATGTTCTATTGAATACTACTTTACAAGTATTTGCCATTGCCTCTACAAATGACTGTTAGGTCAATAAGTAATTAGAGTGGTCAAAAGTTTTCCCATTCTGTATTGTTTTTTAAACCAAAGCTCCATTTCCTTACAGACTGCATTGCAAAAGAATTAAATTGGTTCAAATGCACGCTGATGTATGACAAAAAGGACAAAATGAAATGGAGAACTTTGAATTCATTACCTACTGCAGGATAGTTGAATCAATCTAGGCAGAAAGATATTCTTTATTGTTACTAAGAGTAGATTTCTTTTGCTTGGCAAACCTCCCTTTCCCCTTGATAGGAAGGGAGACTCAGCATTTCTTGATTAAATCATTTCATGGCTTCTAAACAATGGTCTGCAGTTTGACAAGGGAGGTAACATGAAAAAGCCTCAATAGTTTGTAGCCTGACATTTAATTTTTACAGTCAACATATTAAAAAGGACCGTTGCTGCTTTGTCACTTTGTCAGATTACTTTGACAAATTATAGATCAGATTTTGTTATTTTAAAATAAATTCCTAAGTAGTTTTGGAAGGTGCTTTTCTTTAATACATTCAACTTCTTTGCATTGAGTTTACATCCAAAGTCTCAACAAATTTCACATAACACACATTATATGTGTTAGAATTATGTATGACATCTACTAATGATCAGTAGGTTAAACCTCAAGTGTTAAATGAATTGCAATTATAAAAGGTCATAGATTGCATCTAGAGTATAATTAGGCATTTGGGAGTGCTGGTTCCTTAAGCCAAACATAAGAAAATGTATTTAGTGAAAATTTTACCTAGAGATTTTATTCTATCCTTCCACTGATGAACATTTTTGGTTATCTCCTGGGAATATACATCCTGTAAGCTAAACGAGGATATAGCATTTTTACAGCTAAAAAATCCTTAGGAACTTTCTTTACGGTTGTGGGGTTTTTTTTGTATAGTGACAAAAAATAAATAAATCACAAAACCTATTCATATTTATATCAAAGGCACATTTCAGATACAGACCAATCCTAAGACCTTATTTTTTTCTGTCTTAATGGGTGGGCAGAGTTTCAGAGCAAAATCCTGGCACACTTGGCAAGAATGAACTTTTTAAAGCCATGAAAATATAAAAGCAAGAGAAAGTTAGAAGAAAAATCGGTATCTTGTCATGTGACTACTGCCAGCTGCTGTCGCAACAGCAAAATCTGAATATTAGGATTTGTTTTCCTCTATGAATCTATTACACATAAAGGCATAATGAAAATCGATTAAATACAACTGATGCTCACTCTGAGCATACTATTTGTGTCCCTTCTCTTACCTAGGTATTCTTTTTATGTCAGCTATTGCTGTTCAACATCTTGGACACCCATTACTCCAGACTGCTTATCCCTATCTATTTGATTAAACACATTCTTTCAGATTTCTGTTATGCTTTAAATAAATATATGACTAAAAATGATAAATCAAAATAAAAAAGAAAATTAAAGCCTTGAACATTTTGCTGATCTTTTAAATACTTTTCCTGTATTAGAAATTAAGACTGGCTTATTAGCACTGTGAATACACACTCACTATGTTAAGACCTTAGGCACTTGTAATATTACAAATAGACATTAAACATCTAAATATGTAAAAAAAAGACTTTGAAAACCTTTGTATTGTCACCATTTAATCTTCAAGCTTATGTCTTGGCACTATTATTAAAATATCCAGAGTCAGCTGAATAAGTAGACTTAGGTATTTTGACACTTTGAGTTATAAGATCTGTAAGTTATGCACCTAACTTTGAAGCTATAATTCATTTTTCTCACTGAGGTGTTACGGGTATCCCTGTACCTACACCTCTAGGATGGGATGCAATTAGACTGAGGCTGATGCAGAGAAGACTGACCAGAATGCTGAATTCTGGGATGCTTTTCTTAGCAGAAGGAATAAAAAGCTTCAAAACCAGAGGTGCATCTGAAAGTGCCTTTCTACAGGGTCTTCCTTAGCTGCCTCTGTGCGACTGGGATTTAGGGTTTTCATCTTCTGCTTCGGTTCATATGCACAGGTCACGCTTTTCACTTAAAATACAAGCAGGTAAAAACTCTACCTTTCTAGAAAATATTTTAGTGGTAGGAGCACACTGTGGGCAGCATAGTACTTGGTTCAGGTCTCCTTAACCTGGGAAAGTCTGAACTTCCACCTCCTCCATCAATTCTGTACAAGTAAATAGATGGCGAGGGTAAGTGGTGTGGCATACCTCATGTACTTACGGTGAAACTCTCTTTGTGGTTCCATTCATATTGTTTAGCTGGAACAAACCCTGGTCTGGCAATGTGGCATTGTGCCTCAGAGAGTACTAGTATGGTATTGGCTGGTATTGTTGACCCAGAAGTGGGATCGTTTACCCGGTGTGCAATGCACCAATATCAATATGGGCCAAAACCATGCTGAATGCATACTGATGATAGAACACTATGAATGAGAAAGTGCCAGTATTAGACCATAAGTCCTGGCCCTGCTTAATTTAGTAGAATAGATGTAGTCAATGAATACCATGGTCATAAGGTCACGAGGTGCTCCGTGTCCCCATCATTTGTCCTTTTCAAGCAATGCCACTCTACAACCAGAAATACTTGATTCAGAGGCCCACCAAGAGAATGAATGAAAGACAACTGATATTGTCAGTGGAGTTTAAAACACAGTAAACAAAGAAAAAACTAAATCCAGGGGTCTTACATGCTTGACAAGTGTTCTAAACGCAATGTAGAACAAGCAAACATCACCTCCATTTCCCTCATTATGTCAAAGAGCATAAGAAACGCTCAGTTCCTTGAAAGCATGCTTTTACCCTGTGGATTCAAAGTGGATGAATTCACCTTCAGCTTGAGGAGACAGAAAGATAAAAATTCAAATATGCCCATAGCTTCACTTTCCTGCTAATGTAAGCCTACAATGCAGATTGCATCCACTTGAATAGGGAAGGCTCCTCCTAAACCCCAGCTCATTTGTACTGCAGCCTTTGTGCTCCATTCACCAGAACAGATGAGAGGTAATCACTGAGAGAAGGTGGATTCCAATATTCTGGTCAGAATTTCAGTAATAGAAAGATGTGGAGAATTCTTGAACTGTATTATTGATATTTTTTTTTTTTTCATCCTCCTTTAATGACATAGCTTATGAAAAATATTTTTAAGTATTTTTTGTCTGTAGAGGTGCAATAACTCTTTGGAGAAAGCCTGCAGGTTTTTTTAGGCAATTAGTTCCACAAAGCTGAAACAACACCTACAATGTGCAATAAAGCTGACTAAGACCATTTAAAATCCACTTTAAATCACAGCTATCAACAGAACCGATGAAAGTCAATTATTTAATCCACGCAGATGTTGTAAGTTGTATTCATTATTTAATTATAATGGGAACAATTGCTGTCTCAGAGTTTTGCTAAGTGTACAAGCTGCTCTTTCACCGGTTCATTAAATACGTTGCCCACTAGGTGGGGGTAGACAACCTTATTCAAAGAACGGTATTTCTGGAAAAGGAGAGTTTAATCCAAGGTGGTATAAAACCCACACTAAATTTAGATTCTTTGAGAGGTTTGGGGGCTTTTTTTGTTTGTTTATTTTTGGGTGGAGCTTTTTTGTTGTGGGTTTTTTTTCTTTCTTTCTTTTTTTCTCCTGTGATAAAACAAGAATTGCTGTTTGTTAACTATTGGACATTAAAGGTAATAATGAACTGAGGTCACAGGCAATTAAGTTTAATATGAGTTGATGGAGAACTACAGTGTTGAACTTCCAGTATTACAAGTCAGGTCATTTCTATAGCGGTACAAAGCATGTATGTTACTGGAAAATAAAATAAGTAGGTGAATTACTGAAATAGCACACATGGGTATAATACATGTGCGGACTACTGTGGATTGATTAATTTCAACTGTTTATTGAGCATCAGGCTCAGTTGATTACAATAGGTAGTCCGCAGTAGGTAGATCCAGGAATTTTTGACATTTTAGAGTTAACCATAGGAACAAAAGCAAGATGATCTACCTTGTTAGAACACAGTGAGGCATCCCAAGTCAGTGTAAGTATGATTCAACTAGCAAGTTCCCAAGACACAAATATTGTATGTACACCTGACACATTCCACGTAAGCCTCTATTTCTGAGTGAAAATTGCAAGGAAAGTCAAAGTGAAGTGGGTTCAATTCCTAAAGTGCAACACAGCTGAAGCACACATAAAAGACCAGATACATATATAACAATGAATGACTGCTTTTTCTGGAGGTCAGCAAGTAAAAATGTATTAAAATAATACACTTAAAATATTCTGAAAGCCTAGTTGGCAGGAAATGCCAGCTATTTCAAATTCTAGAGGCCTGTCATAAAGCAGGTTAGTAGGGAATAGGAGGATATTGGCAGATTAATGCTTTTTTGTGACCTCAGTTAACATTTAAAAAGTGTGCTACCTCGAATCAAAGTTTAGTAAATTAATCTACTGTTTTCTTCCTTTTAAGTAGCATCTTTACAGCTACACATGTTTCTTAATTATTGTAACACATACTGTGATTTGAGACAAGAAGCTTATGATTTTATGAGCACATTCAATTTTGCTTAATTAGACAAAGTCAATATGTTATTTGAGAACAGACAATTAAAGTTCAATTTCCAGCACTTTCAAACTATCATTACAAAAAAAAAGATCAAAGTAAAAATGAAATCATGCTGTAAAATTCTAATAGCTCCAGTTGTTTGTGTGCTTTAATATCTCCTCTTTTTTAGTTTAGACACTCTTTTCTAATGAATTTTGTCACTTTCCTTCCACAAAGTACAAATGTGTTCCATCTTTTGTTTCAGTCTCCGTCACCTTTCTTTTGCTTAAGCTGCAACTGTCTACTTCCAGAGTTGTTGGTTTTTTTCTCATTTGTGCTAATAAAGAACAGGTTTTCTATTTCACTGCCACATTCCAGTTGCATCATTTTGCTGAACCTGGAAGGTGCAAGGGGAAAAAATGATCATTGTATAAATGTTAAACTTACTTCTGCATGTTAATATTTTCCCATAATTGAATGTGACACACAGAGGCATTTTTTCCTATCTGTGAAAAGACATGTCAAATTCAAATTTGGAAGTGGCTTCTATATAGCAGTTGTAGAAAAAACATTTGCAGCAGCTCTAGTCCTATCTGTGGTACTCAGTTTCTTTCACTAGAGCATTTAATGATACAAGAAAAGGTTGACAAAGCCAGTGGATATGTGTGGAAATAAGAAACAATACTTCAGAGTAGATATCTGTCTGATTTCTGTAATATTCTATGTAATACCATTGAACTACAACACATAGAATCATGCAATCTTTTAGGTCAGAAAAGACCTTTAAGATCATCAGTCCACCACTAAACCATGTCCCTAAGCACCACATCTACACGTCTTTTAAATACCTCCAGGGATGGCAACTCCACCACTTCCCTGGGCAGCCTGTTCCAGTGCTTGAAAACAACCCTTTCAGTGAAGAAATTTTTCCTAATATCCAATCTAAACCTCCCTCGGTGCAACTTGAGGCTGCTTCCTCTCATCCCACCACTTGTTACTTGGCAGAAGAGACCAACACCCACCTGGCTCCAACCTCCTTTCAGGTAGTTGTAGAGACCAATAAGGTCTCCCCTCAGCCTCCTTTTCTCCAGGCTAAACAATTACATGTATTTTAAGAAACTAATATTATAAACTGCAAATATGTCTTAATTAGATAATTTCAGTGATGCAAATGATATATAAAAGTATATTTAAGTACTTTAAACTAATAGCCATATCATATTAAATAATACCTCATACTCAGATTGGTTTAACACCGGTTTAAAGAGCTTTTAAAGAGTCTTAAAATTTAATCTATTATGAGAAGTAATCTAAAATGTGCCGAAGTATTGAGTGCTTAATATGTTTGCATTACTATCAAACCACTCTGTTCTTCATTTAAGACACATTTTACTGATAGATTACTTAATCTGACATAAGAAACACTTTCATATACTGAAGTAGTTCCATGTGACCTAATGATACATGCTCATATTGTACACCTGATGAATATTTACCACTTTTTAGATTATCGGCTTGGTTATCATATTATATACTCTTTTCTTAACTGATTATATGCAGGTAGGAAGACAATTTTCTATTTCCCTCTGTGTTTCATTCAATCTATTCAAGAACCCCTCAAGTAACGATGTATACCAGTGACCATAATTGTTTTCACCTTCTTTGTGCCACAGCAAGCTATTCTGAAGCTACTCTGAGTGACGAGACATCTCACTTCTGCATAGTCCGTCATTTGTCCAGTGCGTAGCCTGAACACCTTTCTAATCTAATTGTTCCACAATCTCCTTTCTTTTTTACACCGTTAACGTAATCCAAAACCTACTGCAGTTATGGCACTTTGTACACTTCAGCGTAATTATGCAGTAATAGTTGCAATACCAGAAAGAGAGAAATCTGGATCCCCCTGATGTCAATGACAGCTTTTGTACCATGAACTGGATTTCACTATCAAGCTTTTAAATTGTAATCTAAATATTCAGGTCAGCTTGCAAATACCAAACCTCCTTTTTTTTTTTTTTTCTTTCTTCCTTTTTTTCCTGCTATCTCCAAAATCCTAAGCAGAAATATGAGTGAACATGCTGTGAACTGTGCACTGCTTGATTGTTAAACATATCATATTCTGCACACACCATGTGGACACTGAATACACGTGCAGCCGGTTCGGCACATTATAAATGTGTCAGGTGTGTTAAGCACTTACTGATACACTCTGTGAACAATCCAGTGAATTCCTGATTATTTCAAATCTATGCAACTGCAGAGAGTTTTAATTGGTTTTTGTTTTAATTGATTTTAATTGCTCTTGCTCTGATGGAGCAACTGTACTTCTGGGAATCCAGTATAAATGGCCAAATTCCTCCTTTCCCACCTAGATAAATTCCTTTTCCTCTAGGCAGGAGGG
>VXBL01004894.1:342086-361939 GCA_013400195.1 Aramus guarauna | reverse complement strand
AAAAAAAAAAAGAAAAGAAAGAAAGAAAAAGAAAATAAATTTAAAAAAGGTGTGTCCAGAGAAACCAGGACATACAGCTATATCAGTAGCAGTAAAATGAACAGTGTCAAGACCTGCTCTCTGGCTTTGAGGCCAACTGACACAAATTAGCCATTACTAAACTTTCTTATCCTTCAGAATATGGCATCTGCATTCAAACTAGTAACAGGAAAATTTTTTGGCCTTCATACTCACTTCAAGCCATGTCTGGGATAATACTGGTTTGATCAGGCCAAAATCATGCTAAATGACTACTCTAACTCCTTAACAGGATAAGGAAGGATTTGGCAATGTTCAATATGTTAGAATAGAATAGTCACAATGCCTTTAAGAGTGACGTTGACTGGGTGAAAAGATTGACCTGAACAGACTTTTGCAGTATTAAGTCTCTGCATTTGCAAGTATTTTAGCTATTAAAATAGGTTTTAGTTTTGTATTAGGAAATTTTGGCTTCCTTGAATATACAGCAAATTGTAATAAATAGGAGTCTTTTTTCTTTCTTTTCTTTTCTTTTCTTTTCTTTTCTTTTCTTTTCTTTTCTTTTCTTTTCTTTTCTTTTCTTTTCTTTTCTTTTCTTTTCTTTTCTTTTCTTTTCTTTTCTTTTCTTTTCTTTTCTTTTCTTTTCTTTTCTTTTCTTTTCTTTTCTTTTCTTGTTGGTGTTTTTTTTTTTTGAAAAGAACTTATTCACCAAACTTTTTCTAGTAGCTGAAACTACTCACAAATTCAGATTCAATATGTCATTTTAGTTGAACAAAAATAAACGAGACATTCCAAAATATCAGATAAGATAATTTCAGCTGTTCCCAGATGGCATATTCTGATTTTGGTCTGCAGGGAGGCATGTTGGGATCCAGGTGTAATTCCACAAATTCAGGCCGGAATTACTAAGCGGGCAGAGGGAAATTTACTGGAAGGGACCAGCTACTACTGTTGAGTTCTGTCTCTTCCTATCTCAGAACAGAAGTCTCACTAGGAATTTTCCCTCTCAGCAAAATGCCTTAGTTTGCAAGCTATAGAGTAGCCTGGAGTGTGAAGCTGTTCCAATTTGTATAAATTGAATGCTTATTAGTTCAGAACCTGGTAGCCACCCACCTCCCTTCCCAGATGAGTACTTGAATCACAGGGTTTGCGATAGATGGCATGACAAAATGAATGCTGAAAGGTATACAAATTAATTTTAAGATTTTCTTTTAAAATCTGTGGACTTGAGATAATAGCCTTCTCTTGATCCTGAGAATTTCTTTGATTTTCAAGAAATGTGAAAAAAAAAACAACCCTCAAACTGAATCAAGTATATTGGACCAAATTTATTTATTTTAGAACTGTCAGAACAGCAAGCACTCAATTATCTATTGGATTTGAAATAGAAAAGAAAGTCCCCCAAAACAGACTTCTGCATTTTATTTTTACTTCAGTCTTTGAGAGAAAAAAAAGTTAGTGCTTCATGTTACTCAGTATTCTTTTTCTTCCAGTTCTCAACTGAAGTTGAATAGTTATTTCATTTTATCTTACTTTATTTTCCATGTTTTAGTCGGAAAGTCAGCAAGGACACTAACGTTCTGCATATCCTGGTGTGTATGCAAAATAAAAGGCTCAAAGCATACTAATGACTGCCAGTTCACGCTGTCTGTGGAGGATTACTAAGGATTACATGTAATTATCTGAAATTGCACACTGTTTTTTGCCAATTTTTTTAAAAAAGTGGAATTGATAGGGCTTCCAATTTCCTGCTAAGATTTTACTTTTGCTTTTTGCATTTAATATTTTCTGTTTTACAAAAAATAAAAAAACCCTATCATAAACGAAAGAGTCCCTGAAATTCACTCAGTGATTAAACATCCCTAAATCTCAAAACTTGATGAAAAAAGTTAGAGAAAATACCAGTAATTTATTCTATATAGTACAGAATCTTGTGCAAAATATAGTTTTCAGCTGTCACTGAACCATGGACCAGATTCTGATTTTCATTTTAGTGATTTAAATCAGAATAGCAGAAGTCTGTGGGATCATTTCAGATTGACAGTGCAAAAGAGAAAGATGTGTCACTGAAACAAACAAAAAATAATAATGTCTGGAAAGTTTTGTAAATTTTCACTTTTTAAACTCAAATGACAGGGCTCTATAAAACAAATCAATCATTATTCCTTGAAACTTAGGATGGACAGTGAAAATTTTAAGTTGACAAGATTTTAAAAGATGGAAGTTTATACTGGCAGACAGACAAAGGTTAACTAACTCTTCTAATTAGCCATTTACTTTACAAAGCTTGCAGAAATATAATTATCTTTAAGACCACTTCTCCTTTGCTGTATTTGATGAAATTGGACAATAGGTTTAAAAATTAAGCAAATACTGCTAAAAAAAAAGCAAACAAAAAAAAACCCCAAACCCATAAAAAATGAAGAAATACAAGCTTAGCAAGAAATTCAGATTTCACTGGAAATGAACAATGGAATTTGTATAAATTTATGTACCACTTGATATCCTCAGAAATGTTGCTATTTTCTGTCTAACATTTCAGATAACCTCAGGCACTTTTGTTTTAGTAGTATGTGGACATTTTTCAAGTCTTTGTAGTTCCATATGATTAAACCAGATTTTTACCATACCAGTACAGAATGCTTGACTATTTTAAAATAAAAAGTCTTCTGTAGTAGAAATCCTTCTATCTTATTTACTGGAGTTCACCTTGGGCAAAAATCAACCAGACATGATCAACCCAAACAGGGTAGAGAAGTGACCCCAGGGCTCCGTGCCTCTTACTCATGTGAGAAGAGAAGCTCTTGCTCTGCTAATACGGAAGTAAGTAAAAGCTAAGCAGTTTTTGATGCTTAATTCTAGAAGAAGATTTAGGGACAAGGATCTTGGACAGAATTGGGCATTCTTTTAATTGTGGTGTCAGACACACAGAATAATTTTTAATTTCAGTCCAACAAGCTCTTGTCATCTGCCTGGCCAGTTTACACGATCCCGCTTTCTCTGCCCCCCCCAAGTTTTCCAGTTTCTGTGAGTCTGTGGTGTAGGAAAGGAGTGTAACAAAACTCATGGTAAGAATTTATGGAAGGAGAAGGTGATGTTTGTTTTGCAAAGTTTTTAAGTGATTTCACTTACTCATATTCTCACACTCCTGTCTTTGCAAGCTGGGGATTCAGACAATCTGGCCCGGACCACTTGTATGCCAGCTACTGAGTTCTCATCACATGTCTTGTGGTATTTTTGATTAGTGATGACAAACCAGTTTTTCTGTTAGTCTTTTTATACCTTTTAGATTCCAACAGTTACTCATATGATTCTTTTCCATCAGAATTTAGCTTATCTAAGCCTCTAATAAATATTAGGCAAGATTGCAACTCATTGCCTCTTTGTCTTTATTTAGAATACACAAATCTTTATGGTTACAGCCTGTCTTCTTTTGGACAAACAGAAGAAATAATGGCATGTGTGGTGTGCTATAACTTTGTTTTCATCCTCCTGTTGTCACAGTGCAGTGCCTTCTGCCAGCAAGTTGTCTGTGCTGTGATCTTACAGACTGCAGGCCTTCCAGTCTTGATGATAGAAGGAAAAACACATTTTTCAATTTTATTGCTATGAATGCTGTTTTTTGTTAACAATAGATGCCACTCTCTTATTCCTTGTTTTGCTGTTTCTTCTGATGTTTACATGTATGCATTTCCATTCATAGTTCATATCAATCTTAATATTCTGGTTACAGGTCTCCTCAGTGGCATCTTACTGCTCTCAGAGAGTCTAAAAATTGAACTCAAAAGGGTAGGAGGACACCTGAGGATCAATCCTAAGTGGCCTCTTTATGTATAGAGCCTTAAGAGAGACTTTCAGCAAAAATGATCAGTTTTAAACTGTAATGGTAGGCCAGTAGGACAGGCCTGTCCTGGTCAATGTTATCACACATGCTTCACAACACATTAGAAATTTGGTAGTTCAAGAAGGGGAAAAAAACCCAAACAAAACAAAAAACAAAACCAACAACAACAACAAAAAACCCAAAACAGAGAAAACTATACATGAGATGGGGCAAAACCAGGATGGTTTTAGTCTGTTGCAAACACTTTCATCACACCAGTCCTTACTCTCACTAAGGTGTTGTCATAATAGATTGGAGATTCACCATGTCTAGATGTAGGTTAAATGAGCAGAGGCTGTACAGCCAACAGGTGACTCTTGCATAGTATATAAAGTTTAGGCTAGGATAGGAGAAGGATTCTATTATTTAAAAATCCTTGGACCATTTTTATTCTCATTGTCATAGGTGCTGGGTGAAAGACCACTCAGCCTTACTGCAGCATGTGGTGCACGTGGCATTTCAGGCTACCGTATGAGTAAATGTTACTTGTTACATTCAGTTTTCTTAAGGTTCATCAAGAACCGTCGCTTGCACTTTTGAAGTTTGCCAGAGGAGGCCTCTGATAATTTCTTTTGGTCATTTTGGTTGATCCCTCTACATTTAATGAAACCCACTATGTCTGAAATAAAAGGTTTTCATAATTACAATGTTCAATTTTTCAGCTTATATGAAAAGCTTTATTTAAAAATTTTTGCCATTGCTAATGAGTGATATGAGATGATGACTGGTACATTCTAATTATATTTCCCAGTCTAGGGAATTAC
Source organism: Aramus guarauna (assembly GCA_013400195.1). Lineage (NCBI taxonomy): Eukaryota > Metazoa > Chordata > Aves > Gruiformes > Aramidae > Aramus > Aramus guarauna. The sequence continues at coordinate 357,274 of VXBL01004894.1, read as the reverse complement.
CATAATTAGACCTTCCAACATCATTCTTGTCACTTTACCATAAATCCCAAATTCCTGGTAGAACTTTATTATCGCAGGTTCCAAAAATTCGTCAAAAAGCACATAAAATTCCATCTCTACACCCAGATTACACTTTTATTAGAAAAACTAATTAGTAGCACAGTTAAGGGAAAAGAAGAGGAAAGAACCATAGCTTCAGATCAGTCTTAGGCAACTAAGTATTTGACAGACTTATCAAAATCTGCGTAAGAGAATTCATAAAGTAAAATAGTTGAGTGAAAATCAACACAACATTCAACAGAGGATTTGAAATCATTGAGTGTATCATACAAGCAGGTAAGAAACTACTCTGCAACATCTGACACACTAAGCAATGCTTGCAATACTATAATGATTAGATACTTTTTCAAGACTCACCTGATGAAACCAAAGTTTATGAAAGTGTCAAAAAAGTGTCTTAATGTCTCATCAAAAAGTGTCTTGATTTCTCATCTTCACTATTTGATAAAGTTATAAAAACTACTCTTTTACATGTAACTTTCATTTGAAGACTATGCAGATATTATTGGTCAAGGTAAAAGCTTAGAAATATAATTTCTTTTTTTAAACCTTATTTCAAAAGAAAAGTTTCAAAGACTAAAAAGGGAGCTGTATAGCAAAGTCTCTTTGATTTCCTTTGGGAGCTGAGGACATGAGAGTTGACTGTGCCCTTGAAAAAATTCCACTGAGAATCAGTCAAAATTGGAGAACATCCCAGAGTATCATCTCACTGAAATCCTTTGGCTGCCCTACATCAGATGATGAGGCCATGGGGATGTTATGTGTAAGGAAAATGACAGAATTACTTTTTGAGGTCATCCAAAACTGTAAAGGCTGTCGCTGACTGAAGGAAAAAAAAGTTTCCATTTTATTATGTATTAGGACTGTATTGAACTAAAAATTATATATTAGTTTGGTAAGAATGCATGTAGAATGGTTTTATCTAAAAAAGTAACATATGAGGTAGATAAAGTGAAATGTCTCAAAATGCCAATATAATTCCAGCTTTGTCAGCTGGTCTAAATTCATACTGTTCCGCTGAAGTTTGAGGGGTTATTCCTGTTCATCCCTGCTGAGCATTTGGGCAATTAAATGTATGAAGTCCTGGCAGTCATGTCAGATGTCAAGGAAAATGTCAGTTTGAATGAAAACTTGGAGTTAGTGAAATCCTCCACACACAGTTAAAGAGTGGGCTGCCAAAAGGTTAAATCAATGCACCTTATAAAAACCCCCACACTTCATAGTTCAACACTCAAGGAGTTAAAAGTGGATCAAGAGCTCATGAAAGGTCTAAATGCTAAGGTTGGGGAAGTGCCAGAGAGTGGTGCTCGGGAAGTTGTTCCTGTTGCAAGACTATCAAGGGGCTGATTAAGCTTCCCACAGTCTCGACTTCCTCAGGTGGTTTGTAACCTGTATTAAATCTAAAGCCTTAAAATGTCTCAAAGGTCAAAACAGTTCAGGATAGATGCCTTCAAGATTTAAAAGCGACAGTTTACAAAGGAAATCTAGTGCTAAAGTCAGGTCTGAACAATAGTTTGCTAAGCATATCAATCTGCTTGGATTACAAAAAAATTCTGGGATTTGGTTATATAGGGAATTTATACCTATGGGACACAGTGACTGCTCTGTCAATAGTGTTGAAGACATCCATTATGCTTTTTAGTGGGCACTTTTGCTAGCTCTCTCTCATCAGAGTCTTCAAGCCAGGTAAACCCCCCCCCTCCCACCCCCCCAGCAAATGCACCCTGTGGGAGGGCTGCTTTCAAATGGGCAGCTTAAGAATGAGAATGATTTAAGATCCAGATTAGAGAGGATCAGCAGCTGCCATCAGGATGCTGCAGTAGATGGACACAGACTAGTAAACAAGAAGTGAATTGTTGCCATGTCTGAGAGGAAGGAGCAAGTGACAGAAACTAATTCTGCTCTGACATGTGCTTGTGCTGATTCTGCTGCACCCTGTTGCATTACAGGAGGTAGATGTGTGAGAACCAAAGACTAATTAGGGAAAACAGATTAGCCTTTTAAGTTGGCCACCTGGTATCCACCCAGTTCCTGCACAGCTATGGACCCATGCTGCTCGTTGTAAGAAATGTGTGTGTGGGGCTTTCTTTTCTTTCTTTCTTTTAAAAATATCTCCCCAAAGCTAAGCTTCACTAGGACTGTCAGATCAAAATCATATCAAAATTGAATTAATCAAGGTGGACTCAATATAGAATTAAAATTAAAACATCAGATTAATTATAAAAATAATTAATCTTTATAAATTTTAAGAAGATTGCTATCTACTTGGGTATAAAGTCTAATTAGATAATTTGGTCAAGTCAATCAATACAATAATTTGAATGTGTAATGTTGAAACCAAATTATTATCTAATTTTTAAGTCAAAATTTCAAGAGTAATACTAAGTTTCATGCTTAGAATTCTATTCTTGTATGATAGTTAACCCGTTCCTCCCTAAGAGAAGATGTTGAATAAAAGTTCAATAATTGTCACTTGTAACAAATTGTGGAGGGAAACTTCAATCTTGGTAAGGCTTTAAATGCAGAAAAGAGAGCATAGTCATGTGGTTAATTTTGAGAGAAAATAGTTAAGTGAGATTAAATCTAAAGTTGTTACTTTTTGTGCCTTCCCCAATAGAAAAAAATAAAGAGGTGTATGAATGTGCATTCAGAAAGAATACATGGAAAATTGAAGCCAGTTACTTAATGTTTATTCATCTGCAAAATGGAAAATAAATTCAAATTTATGAGTAATAGACTGACATCAAGTTCCCCTGAAACACAGGATTTTCTGTTGATCTTTCCCTTTTGGAGATGTCAAATAGCTTATCTTTGGGATGAGGACTATCCAACCTTGTAATAATTGCATTTTTTCCACTATATTTTGTTCAATGGCTGGCAAAAAATGTAATGTGATACTGGAAAAATTTGAGTTAGGCAGAATAAATTAATTTACTAATAAAAATGTCATTTCAAAATGAAAAATAAAAATATTTTGCTTAATAAAAAAAATCCAGTGTTCCAATATTTATATTTTCCATTTTGATGTTATGTTAAAGTTCAGTTTGACCAAAGTTTATGAATGTGTTTTTCCTCTACCCCACAAAAGAGTTTATTTTCTGGTTTTGGAGGATGAGGTTACAAATTTTATGTGTAACAAAAATTCTGACTCAGTTTTAATTTAAGATCTATAACTGTTTGAATTACTTCATGAAGGAAAAAAGAAGTAAAAACCTTTATCCAAAAAGCAGAAGAGTGCTTATGAGGCTCCTTCGGTCGGCCTATCACGATGTATGTGTATGCATAGTATTACACAGTATATTCTGAATGTTGTTAATAAACAGCTGTTATGTATATTAAATGAGAGAAACAATGTTTGCATTGATTCTTGTTACAAGACAGCATTCCAGCCCTGCTCAAGAGATTGGACCAAAACCCAGGAGATGATACTTCCCCCCCCCGCCCCCCCCCTCCTTTTGAATCAGTTTAATTATTTGACTTCCAGTGCTGAAATTATGATGAGTAGCTACTTTGCATTTGACACCTAGAAAACAGTTTTCTGGGACATTGACCTTATCCCAGGACTAAAGTTTTGGAGACATACATCACAAGACACTTAGGATACATTTTCAGGCTTCGAACATGTAAGGCAGGTTCTGTGGTTATTTGTATTTTTGAGACTCTGTGTGTATGTGTGCTCACATTTTTCCATCATGAAACAAAAGCCTTCGAAAGCAGCGGAACTGTTCATAAGAAGTCCGTGTATTCATCCTGCTGAGGAGGTACTTAGCTTTCTGTTTGAAAATGTAGTTTTACTTTCATATCCTAATTTGCAAATAGAATAGTTACTAATAGGTGTTTAGGTAACTAGTCTAGAAAAACTTTTTTTTTTTTTTTTTTTAATAAGTTGTTTTAATTTTATCCAATTGTCTTTCCTGGTGCTGTTCCTGTTGCTTCCTGATTCTACTGAAATATACAAGAATGAAGAATAAAATACTTTCAATCTAGATAAATGGAATATTAGTGATGATAAATAAGAATGTCTTGTATCTAACCAACAGATACTCCTTCCTGCTCCTTTCATCATAAGCCAGAGAAATAAGAGCAGCTCCTTAATAAACTCTAAGAAAGGTTAACGAGTCTGCCTGCAGTGAATCATGACAGAGGGAGCAGAGAACGGCTTTCTGTGTGAAGGATCACTCAGAGCAAATGCCTTGTTTCTGCTACTAACTTCTTTTAAAATCAGCAGACGCGAGTTCAAACCCTTACACTAAATACAGTAGTGGTGCTGTCACATGCAGCAAGAGAAAATCTGTCAGCCAGCCATTAACATTAAGCCTAAAATATTCCAGCTCTAACCTAACTTCAGAATTTAACACCATCACTCAAGCAATAATCACTTACAATTAGTAACTAAATTGAATGGTGTTTTCTACAACTTCTGATTCATATTGCAATGTGTAGGTAATTTTATTTGGATCAGTCTCTCTAACTTGATTTAAGACTTTAATTATGGAAATATTATTTGCCCTCCATTTCCCCTTTAAAAATGTACTGGGTTCCCTGGAAGCTTTATTTTCTTGGTAATAGAATTTAATCTGAGGTTAATGACACATAAATTCTACCTGAGTACTTAATTCCATATTTAATTCACTTTTTTTTTTTTCATTTAACTTGGTTACAAAAGACTATGGTAGAACTGAACTAAGCCACTGTGCTTTTTAATGCTATTTTACCTTTGATCTACTTCAAAAAAATATCTTCTTCTACCTTTTTCTGAAAGCAAGTGGCTTTAATCATAGTAATTCCAAGTTAATAGGTAAAGTGCCTTGCTTCTTGAACAGAGCACTATCGATGCTAGTAGGATCATGTTTGTCTCTGCTTCTCACTAGATATGGTATTTGGTTGTGTGAGAAGCTCACCATAGGAAAAACATAGTAGGGGAAATTGGATTGTTGAGAATTTTTTTTCTTGGGAATGCACTAATTCATTTTTATGCTCCTCTGAAACTGCTCATATGGAGAGTTACAATGAAGACAAGCATCTTTTCCCAAGAAAACACTAACTCCTATTTGTCAGAGACAAATGCAGCTCAGTGCCATGCAATGCCACCTTCCACCAGAGCAGGAGACATGGTTGGAATGGAGAGCCAAGTTCTGATAGGAAGCACAGCACACGTGCCACATGGTCAGCAAGGGGACAAAACAAACATGAATTATAATTATAAACATAGCCATGTTTAGCTTGCTGGTAAGCAGCCTGTGAAGCTGACTACTGTTCGCTAAGACTCTGTGTAAGCCTGTATCTACTTGTTATCACAAGCTTCCTATATTGTTATAAGCACTCTGGTGAATTTTTGCAGCTTAATTGTGGTTTGCTCAGCAGCTATAGCAAAGTAGTTCCTTGATCCTCACTGTGCTCCTGGTTTTTAACATACCACCAAAAAAACCCAAATATTAGAAATAATAATAAGCAGAGATAGGTATAGTACAGGTGGATGAAGCAGCAGGATGATGGGAGCGCAGCAGGATGATGGGAGCACAGCAAAATCACGGCTTTGAGAAACAGAAGGAGCGAGCCTTCTCAGGCTGGGCTCTGCAGGAGTACAAGGGACAGAGCTGGTTCTCCAGACTTCATCCTTCCTGAGCACCTCGGGGTGCTGCAGGGTCCCCAACCCCAGCAACAGGGTGCACTCGTGAATCTATGCCTGGCCCTGCTCTGAACCACCCTGATTCTGCTAGCTGCTGCTCGGTGCGGAGGGGGCACACGCAGCGTAGACACTCGTTTATTTAAGCAGAAGGAATACACTGGCAGCTGTCCATACGCTGTCTCAATTTTGTCTTACCCAAACTGGCTACAGCACTCCTTTTTAAGAGGGGTCAGGCAGGCTGTTCAGATGGGACTAGGGAATGGTACAGCCCCATATAAGACCAGGCAGATGGGCAGTAAAGCTCTTTGCTGAGGACAGTGCCTGGGACAATCACTGTCTGGCCTATCTTGCTGAGAAGCCTGAAACCAGCCCTGCATAAATGGCAAAACCCAGGAATCCCCTAATTCGGTCAAGGTCAATGTCTGACACGAGTCTGTGGCATTGCTGAACCTGCTAAGAGGTCTCTGAAACAGTGGTGAGTTCGTTAGGGTCACTCTTGAGAAACACCAGCATCCTCCACAAGGAAAAAAAAAACCTCTTGAAACAAAACTGTTTTCTGGGGGGAGATTAAATCAATGTCAAACTATTTGCAAAGATGATAACATCAGAAACAAGGAGGAAATGCTCAAAATGAATATTTTCAGTCAGACAACAAAACATTCATAGAACTAAAAACATATATCATTGTCTCAGAAAAAATAAAAGGCAGGCTAAAAGAATTAAATAACACTCTTTGCAGTGTTAGCCAAAAGAGATTATTTCAAGAAATCTCTAGAAAATCAGTCACGGAAAACCTCATCTCACAGACCCAGAATGCATTATCAAGATCTGGAGAAACATGTAGGAGAATCTAGCTGAACTGCACGACTTCAAATAAATTCAACTGGATATTCAATAACACAAAAATGTAAACACAAATAACAAAAATGACTAAGACAACCTTTAAAATCAAAGAACTGGAAAGCGCAAGGACCAGATGTCATCCATGGTTTTAGATTAACTGCTTTGCTCTGCTACAGCCACTGTTTCTATGCATAAAAAGAAAAGTCATTGAAAAGATGACACACAGCAGAAGAGCACCAGCAATGAAAAACAAAAATGATCAAGTGATTTCTAACAACTAATCAATTATATGTCTCCCTTCCTTTTCCTTCCTTAGAAACTGCCAAGGTTGGCTTCATAATGTCAGATTTTGAACTCTGATTGACATTTAACATAGGATCAAAATGCAGACAAATGAAAAGCAAGAGACATGAAAGCTCTACTTCTGATTGACTTCTGGTTTCAAAGATTATTCGGTCCAAGTCAAGAAATTATACCTGGGAGGGACTTTTCATAGAAAAGATTTGATTATTTGATGCAGCAGTCACCAGGACTTTTGAAACTGTTCCAGCCTGCATCTGGCTGTGTATAAGTTACCAGAGCTGCGAGATGTTGGGCTTTTTTCCCCAGATTACGCCGTGTCTTTCTGGGCAGACATTGCCTTGTAAACTGTCACTTTGTCCTTAAACTGACCCCTGCAGCAAAACAAGACACATGCTTACAAACCTTGATATTCCTAGATTAATTTTAGCTTCTGAGACTTTGTTGGGGTGTCTCATTGCATATACATCCTTTGTTTCTGCAGAAAGCGTCTCATATTTCTCAAACTCTCCAACTTCATTCTTAAAAAAATGCAGAAATTTAAAGTCAAAATCATGCAATTTTAATCTAGAGATGCAAAAGTTGCAATTCTTAATTACAAAGCCAGAAATAACATTACTAAATCAGGAAATTTAAACAGTAAAATGTGTTCCTTATTACCTAGCTGGCATCAAAGCAATCTACCGTTTAAGGTCCTTGAGATATATATAGGCAGTAATAAACAAAGGCACAATTCAGCTGAGCATTCATCCATCTTCTGGATGCCAGTGTTCTGAATAGGACCTAAAATTACTTTGACAACCAGTGCACCTATGCCCTTTCTCTCCATCGCTAATGTTGTTTTTCTGAACTACATTTTCTCTCTGTGTTCAAGATGTTTCTCTTTCTCATTTTAGTTTTAACATGGATCAAACTGTAGCTGCAGTTCAGTACATTTTCCATGTTTCACTGGCATTGCCGTACTTTTATTTTTTAACTTGTATATACCTTCCAGCTTACATGCCTTTCTACCATCAATGTTTTCATGAGACAATAAGACATATATAATAAAAAGTGTTTCCTGAATATATGTCTTATAAAATATAAAGCCTCTAAGTTTGTCTTGAACTTTTCATAGAGTTATGACACAATATTAATCAAACAACAGCCTTATCCATGAAAACATTTTTTCAAACCACCATTTCCAAGATTTTAGGAATTCATAGAAATAGTATAAAAGACAAGACACAAAATTTTATTGTATTTCTCTATTGGTAACACTAATATGAAAACCATATCAGAAATCAATAAAAAGCAGCATCAGTCAGCTCATGACATCCAAGTAGATACTACCTTATTTGGCAGAATTGTGCCTTTTCAGCTGCATCATAAAACTGGGCTCAGGGAAAAACTGACGACACTAAAGACGATGACAGACAATCAGTACGTGTAGAGTTTTACTTCATAAATTATACCAGCTGAAGATTAGCTTTAGAGATGATAGGCAAAACCCTCTTAAATGGGCAGAAGTGTTAGGAAGCTGATGAGTATTTTGCTAAATGATCCAGAACAGACTATTTAAAACTGTTCATTTGTTATAGATTCACAAAGCCAGGCTCTTCACACAAATTCACTAGCACATCATGTTTCGAAACAACACAGAAATAGAGAAGATGCAATATGTATAGCAAGATTATGTTTCTGAATGGTGCTAGCAAATTTAATAAGAAGTATTGGGGAAGTAAACATAAGCCTTCACTAGGAACTAGATGGTGAATATTACCCCCGTATCAGTGCAAGGTGGTGGGAACTCAGGCATGAAAGCAGGAAACATTACTAGAAATTTTCACCTAGTGACCATCTATGTTATTAAACTATGCACTCTACCCAAAAGAATCCATGTCTGAGACACTGTGTGAGAGATTTATGTGTCCGAACATAGCTCTCCTGTGCAATTTTAGACAATCTAAGGTATTTTACCTGGCTAATAGTTGAAACTCCCAAGCCACACTAGATGCTAGTGTTTAGACATCTTAATCTCCCCCATACCCCGACACATGTGCTTGTCCCTGTAAGGAACACATGTCAGATAAGAAAAATAAAATAAACAGAAAAAAATCCCCTCTTCCAAACATTGATCCTTAAGAAGGGGGAAAGAAGCAACAGGGGGGGGGAGGGGGGGAGTAAAAAAAAAAAAGTAGGAATAACCTGTGTAAGGTAGTTTAGCAGCTCTGCTCAAGAGTATCCATGCCTCGGGTATTTCCATCAGAATGCAGAGCTTGCAGAGTGGTGTTATTCTGAAGCGATATTCCATACGGGTAGAACTCACTGACCTTCTAAAGATCCAGCTGCTTTAAGTTCCACACGAAAGATTGCCAACTTGCACACAATGACATCGGTACATGAAGGTGTGATTTGAAATAACAGTGATCATGGTGCAATAAAGCTGCACTGATTACACTTGAAACATTTATTTTAAAGTGTAGGAAATGCACCATTTTATAACAAAGTGTCATAACTCTGATATTTAGAATGTGTTGACTACATTTAAATCTTAAACATCTTTTCTTAGTGTTACTCATTCAAGCAAAACTGATTTATTTCAAAAAGTGTTTTGGCTGAATAAGAAGCTATAGACTCTTTAAATATCTAACCCTACTAAGGTGAGGAGGTAGGTTGCTACAGCAAACATAATTAAAATCTCAAAACAAAGATTAATTCAGCTATTGAATTTTAACTTTTCAGTAGAACTATAGCAAGAAAAATGAAACAAAACCTCTCTCTGGTATCTGAGTATACTCCCAACCCAGCTAAATAGAAAAGGTCATTCAACAAAGTGTCCCTGCTGCCAGTCACTGGAAAAGAAGAGGAGAAATCCTGTGAAAAGAATTCTCAGAGGATGAAGTTTTATCATGAAAACAAAAATAAATTGAATTCAACAGTTTGCTAACTGCAACCTGCTAACCTTATAAAAATATATCAATGATGGTAAAAATAAAAAATGCAGCCAAGGAAAACAGACAGATTCCTGAGGGAACAGACTGAATTCTCACTGGCAATGGTTAGCCACTCACCTTTCTCATCCTGATAAGCAATTAAGATGCTATTCTGTTAAAGCTCAATGCCAGCTACTCTTAGTTTGGCTCAGCTTAGATGGATAAATAAGCATGGACTATTCCTTCGGTTCCCTGCCTTTCTTTATTTACTGCCTATGCACAGCAGGTTGGCAGATCTTGTGCAATAAGTGTTAATTAAGGCTGCTGACACATTTTTACTTTTTTTTTTTTTTCCCCTACAGTAGATATTTAGAATTCTCTATACTCTTTATCAGCCAAATGCTACAAAGTTCATATACAATACTCACACTAAAGTCATTGGAAGCTTTGAGCATCAGTATGCTGCAGAAACATGTGTTCCTAAATGTGACTGATGGGGATCGCTTGTAAATATTTTGGATTCTTATTTTTTTTCCCCATAATTCCATCCTGAGGTGAAACACAGATCATTTGTAGAATTTTTAATAGCTACAGTTAGGTTCTTGGTACTGACTACAGTCTGATGGCAAAAGCATTCATCTAAAGATTGGTGACCATGTCTCTCTGCTATTGAATGTTTATTTACTTACACAAAAGGAATAGGTCCAACATGAGAGATACCCACATCGCAATGGCTTGAGGGTTAAACAGTCACCTGCCACTGAGAGGAGAAACAAAGCAGAAACTTTCCCTCACATTTCAGCAGAGTATCATCATCACACGCTAGTATTTCTCTCTGCATACTGTCCATGACTCACACCCACTAACCAGCTGGCTTAGGAAAAACTTTTCTCTACAAAAATTTCAGCAGAACTGGTATGTTCATGTTAAAAAATCTAGTTATGATGAGCGTTCATCTATAAGAAGGAAAAAAACCCACCCAAACAACACTCTTGAGAAAGAAACAACATTTAGATAACGCTTCTTAGGTGTTATCATCACCCTAGCTTATCTGGTTTAGTACTGAACACAGATACATTTTATATTTCACTCGTATTTTGACAGTAAAATAATTTCTGACTTTACTAAGGCCGTCACTGGTCTTAAGCAGGCTGCAGCTTTTTGTCATTCGTGGAATGAGAAATAAATGGTTTGGAACTTCATTTCCTTTCATAAGAGCTCAGAGCCAGACTCACCTAGCCAAGGACAGCATGAGGGTTGTGTCAACACGGACAACTCAGAAATTGTCACTGCCATAACAAAAGATTTGACGGCACTGTTTCCAACTGACAGCAGAGAACAGAATGCATTTTCAAGCCGCTATTGCTCTCAGAAAAAAAAGCTCTATTGAATCTTGCAGAGGCAGCTGACAGGATTATTTTCCTGCAAATGTGTGCCCTGCCCACCTTCTGCTTCACATTTCTATCAAATGTATTAGTTCAAACAGCTGATGAGGGCAGGTTGGTGGTGGGAGAGTGTCATGTGGATGGGATGGATGAGAGTCAGGGAGATTTGCCATTCTTTTCAGGCTACTAGGAGGCTGTTTATGTTGCTTTTGCATCAGGTGCTGTAGAGGTATGCGGTGGAGAAGGAGGGTCTAAAGCATTCTGGAACAAAAATAATAGATTTGGTTACGCCAATCTGCGTATGTCAGCAGTTTATAATGTTATTATGAATTTGATTGTGAGAAATTAAATTATCATAGAATTGTTTAGGTTGGAAAAGACCTTTAAGATCATCAAGTCCAGCCGTTAACCTAGCACTGCCAAATCCACCACTAACCCATGTCCCTAAGCACCACTTCTACACATCTTTTAAATACCTCCAGGGATGGCAACTCCACCACTTCCCTGGGCAGCCTGTTCCAGTGCCTGACAACTCTTTCAGTGAATAAATTTTTCCTAATATCTAACGTAAACCTCCCCTGATGCAACTTGCAGCCATTTCCTCTCATCCTATTGCTTTGTACTTCGGAGAACAGACCAACACTCACCTGGCTACAACCTCCTTTCAGGTAGCTGTAGAGAGCCAGATAAAGTGTCCCCTCAGCCTCCTTTTTCCCAGAATAAACAACCCCAGTTCTCTCCGCTGCTCCTCGTAAGACTTGTGCTCTAGACCCTTCACCAGCTTCATTGCCCTTTGCTCCTGCACCTCAATGTCTTTCTTGTAGTGAGGGGCCCAAAACTGAACACAGCACTCAAGGTGCAGCCTCACCAGTGTCAAATACAGGGGGATGATCACTTCCCTACTCCTGCTGGCCACACTATTCCTGATACAAGTGTGAAAGTGAGAAAACTCACAGGTTGAGATAAAGACAGTTTAATAGGTAAAGCAAAAGCTGCACGCAAGCAAAGCAAGGCAAGGAATTCATTCCCCACTTCCCATGGGCAGGCAGGTGTTCCCATGGGCAGCCATCTCCAGGAAAGCAGGGCTCTATCATAGTTACTTGGGAAGACAAATGCCATCACTCCAAATGTCCCTTCTCTCCTTCCTCTTCCCCAGTCCGTTATATGCTGAGTTTGATGTTATATGGTATGGAATATTCCTTTGGTCAGTTGGGGTCAGCTGTCCCGGCTGTGTCCCCTTCCAACTCCTTGTGCACCCCCAGCCTACTCACTGGTGGGGTGGTGTGAGAAGCAGCAAAGGCCTTTGCTCTGTGTAAGCACTGCTCAGCAGTAACTAAAACATCCCTGTGTTATCAACACTGTTTCCAGTACAAATCTAAAACATAGCCCTATACTAGCTCCTATGAAGAAAATTAACTCTATCCCAGCCAAAATCAGCACAACAAGCCAGAATGCTATTGACATCAGGATTTGGATACAAGTGTGACAGAAATTGAGGTACTAACTGCAAAAGAGATTGGTAGAGTTCTTAAAGAATTTTGTTGATAAATCAGGATGGGTGACTCACAGACATCGTTTCTGTCATATTATATGTGAAAACTTTGGAAGGACCCTCTTATGTTTCTGTATTCATATTCCTGTGTGATTACCATAATAATGTTATTGTAACCTGGTATATGTTTAATTAATTTCTATTAAAGGAGAGAAAATACAATTGACATACACACTGAAACTGAATCTCACATAAATTGATACTGCTGATATAAATTATGAATGCTGCTTCTGATTTTAGGATTAATAGAACTTAATTTTTACTATGTTAACAACATTTTCTCATTGGATATTATGATTGGACTACATTCAAATAAAGCAAAATAAAATCAAGTTTTAAATATTAGAAGTAGAATTGTCTCAAATTTTCAGCAAATTTCAGAGAAAATGGCCTTTGTGTCTATCCATTATAGAAGCAAAAAGTGACTATCAAGTTTAGAATTAATGTCCTCAGAGGCTTATGCCTTTTTGTTTCATTCAGTTTTGCAAGGAGCCAGATTCTATACATATTCTATGCATATTCTATGCATACTCCAAAAGAACTTTGTGTTTTTTAAGTGCCAGCTTCAAACTTTGTTGAAGACTTAGTCCACCTTCTGTCACCATTAAATTTCTCTTCAGAATAGTCCTTGCTCCTGGAACTGCAATCAGACTGAATCAGGAATCAGGAAATGCTAGCAAAAAGGTGGTTTTGTAGTCTATATTCATCATACGGCAGCAGAATAAGGAACAAAACTCACAACTAAACCTTACAGTTCCCACTGAATTGTGCTAAATTCAGAAAATTTAGGCCCTCAAGTGCTTAAATTCAGAAATCTAGAATAGTGCAATGACCATGAGTAATGTTTCAGTTACTAAAGTCTATCTCTTCTTCGAGGCTGGGGAGCTTTGGATAAATGCCTAACAGAACTGCTGTCTAGTTGCCAGACACATTTCTTCCTTCCTTTTGGAACTGCGTTTGTGCAATATATTTGCAGATAGGATCTCCACTGTAGTTTAGCTGTAATCACAGTTATCAAAATAATGCATAACATACTTGCACAGTGCTTCTCTGTCTCTCAACTTATACAACTGTGTTTGCATATATTCCCATAAAATCCACACATTAAACTACTTTAAATACCAATTGACTATATTAGTCTTCTAAATACCTATTGTGTAATGTCAGTTTAATACTGAGGATTTGTGCTCTGAGCAATAAAACAAAACAGAAAACAAGTATTTTTAAAAAAGGAACAGACGACAAAAAAACCCTCTATAGTTACTTTTACAGTTAAAAATAAAAGCATTCTGAAAGCTATTACACACGCATTTAAATTAAATTACATTGGTAATACATATTCCACTCACACTGAGATGCAATTCATGACTTTCCTCCAATCAGAGAATAATTATTTTATTCTTTATTAATAAGTGATGCAGATCTATGAATTACATTCATCATCAGGTTCATTTAAGTAAAAACTATAGGTTATATTAAATCTCCATTTTGTTTAATTCAGTGTCAATTCTCACAATTTGTAACAAAATTCTGTGAAGACAGCTGCATGGAAACTTGATAAGTTCTATATAAGCATCAACCAAATTAAGATAAACCTTGTGTCTTTTCTGTTTGTTCTGTTTGTTTTGTTTGTTTTAATAATATCGAGACATGTAAAGTATTAACAGTCTAAACATGCTTGATTTTGTTACTGGCAAAGGCCACATTTCCTGTTTTGTTTTGTTTTGTTTTCTTAAAGATGTAATAATGTGAGATAACTATGAAATGTTCTTGTTCTTTATTTCTCTTTATCATCCTAAGCACATTTTGTATTGAAACCACACCATGGCTTTTTTGATTGTGAATGCAAACTTTATTGGCTCTTTAGACTACTTAATTCTTTAATGTAGTGTGTTACAATTTTAAGTTCCTGGACTGCCATACTATTATTGTTAATATTATAAACAGCACAGAATGTGCACTTCAATTATACACTTAGCATAAAAGCCCTTGTTATAAAGGTAACTTTACTCCCCAAGTTACTGCAGGAAGTACCAATTCTGTTGCCATAGGGGAAAAAATAGTTAGAGATTAGACCTCATCTCCATAAATACACCTTCCTTTAGGTTCCAAAGGAATTTAAATCTATTTGTTGAAGTCAGTCAGATTCCAGTTTTGTGTTATTAATGGCAATGAACCAATAGATTAATTATTGAAAATATGTAACATACATATATTTTTCACATTTGCTGTTAACTCCATCCAGTATCTGTACTATAACATTACTGTGGAAAACACTTAGAATTAATACACTTAGGAACAGAGAAATAATAAGAGAAATAAAACTCGAGAATAACTTGTATCATTTCTGATTTTTTTTTGCATCAAAACACTTGCAATTATTTTACTAATCAGCCTGTGTTTCCATCAGGCATGAACTCATGCTACATTGGATGGAATATTTGCTTTCCAACACTAATCTATCTTCCTTCCTTCCTTCCTTCCTTCCTTCCTTCCTTCCTTCC
>VXBL01004894.1:293819-341932 GCA_013400195.1 Aramus guarauna | reverse complement strand
TAGGCTGTGCTGTGAAGCAGTGGACAGAGCTGGGAGCATCTCTCCCAGCTGGGTGAATGGAGCTGACTGGCACTGGCTGAGGACCCAGACCTGTGTTCTCTAACTATGAAAGATGGACCTTAATGACTATCATTTAGAGTATTTCAAGCTTGGAATATAGAACTCTCTTCAGAATTAATTATTGGGTGGTGTGGTTCACTGTGATGCATTTCATTGTTTTAATTGGGTGATTTCCATGTGTATTAGCTTTCTTATTTCCTTATCTTAAAATGTTTAAATATTAACACAGAATATTTCTTATCTCCCCCCCCCCCCCCCCGATTTTCCTGGTTATTAATTGGAGTTCTGCCTCAAGTTTTCACAATAAAAAAATATACTCTAAAAGGCCCCCCAAAGCAAGAAAAAATAATAAAGATAATCTATATTATAGTAGGCAGCTGGAAGTGGAAATTCACAACTTATTGTTTCCTGGTCTAAGGTTTTCTCTTCCTTGAAAATTGCTGGGCACTGTTACGAAGAGGTGAGTTCTCACTGGAAAAATTCAAGGTTCATTCTTTCTACTGCTGTCCCTGTTTCCACTTTTATGGGCCAATCTCTGTAGTATATAATCTATAACACATAACCTGTGAGATAGTGTTTAGTTCTCAATCCTTCTGACAGTACATGATTTTAGAGGTGCCTGATTCCTAATCAGTTGGCTTGCCTATTTCTAGCATTTGTGTGTATTCACAAATAGGGTAGATTTTATAACATGTTATGGTTCTTCTTCATTTCACAGACCTTACCTTCCTACTGAGCTAATCAGAAGGTCAAAGAAAACTTTAGTCAGCATTAAACATAATTTGTTTCCAGTAGGAAGGTCTTCAAGGCTTTTTCTGGCACTGGATTGATACTCTTGGTTCACAGCCAGAAGACTTGCTTTGGTTCTCTAGTTGTCTACTTAATACATGGAGAAAGTTGTTACCTGATAAGCGTAACTAATTTAAGAGTGATAATGGAGATCAGAAGTGACGTGTCTGAACTTTGTTGAGGGAATAGTGGATGCTGTTAAATAAAGCTAATTTCTTTCACCTAGTATCTTGTAAGAAACTTCATGCATGCCTGCATAGATGAGGAAGTAACAGAAGGGTCTTGAAATTTTAAGATGTAAACCATGGAAAATAATATCCATTTGATATTGTGGTGACCCATGTATTTAATGGAGTAATGGCTACTGATGTCTTTGTATATTTTTTACAAAATATGTGAATGAAGAGAGTCAAATAAAATACTTTCATCATTCCTTTCTTTATCTCATTACAATGAAAAAATACACCTAATCACTAGCTACTGCTAATAACGTCAGCAATTTAAGCTATCTGTATAATTTGTTGGACAGGCTTGCTTCTTTGGAACCACAAGAATCCTTGCCTCTTGAAATCTTTTGGACAAGTAATAGTATATTAATAATATATATTTTAGAGGTATGGCTCTTATAACTTTCCATTTAAATTTCCTGACTTTCTAAAAGTTTGAGGCTCTATAATAAAATTTTGGGGCTATTAAGAAATTATGCATGAGATTTGAAAGGAAGCATTCAGGATTCATGTTCCTAACACATACACAAAAGTTCCTGAAGGAACTATATGAACAACAACATGGGAGGATTCTTCTCACATGTCTTTGGATCTCTAAAACTTTGGTATCTACACTTTAGATCTGGACTAACTCAATAGGTGAATTCTTCCCACCCAAATGAGGTGCCTGTTTTTCTTTATTGATTATGAGAGTAGCTTTAATAGTTAGCTATGATGTCTGAAATTAGGCGATATGAAGCCATGTAATTATTATTTATTTCATAGTAAAGAAATAATTACTTTCATCATTATTTCATCAGAATACAGTCTTGATATGGACTAACTTTAAAAGAATATTTAAAAATAGGCAAAGAAGGGAGTGGATTTGAAATTATCTGCAACAAATGTAATCCTGGGATTTCTGGTTCATGAATCTTGACATGTGATAGAGCTAGTTACACTTAGTTCTTCAGACTGTTTTCCTGTGAAAGAAAAAAGGGAAGGAAGCAACCATTATGCTGCTGCCATCACAGCTATCTACTGTACATCAGAGTCTAAAGCCCTCCAACACTGTAATGCAGACAGTTTCTCATCTGGCAGGAGGAGTAATTTAATCAGGCTGTCCCAGGGGATGTTTCTACTGGCAAAGATAAGCTGCCAATTCCTACCTTTGGGTGACAAGAAAAGTCTATCTTGTCTTAATCCTCTACCTCAGAGCATTATCTGGAGTTTAAGGAGCTCTTATGACATCTGACACAGTCAGAGGAAAAGCAGTGAAGTCAGTATCTGAATGGTACTGCTCGTGTTTGTAAGAGTAAATGGGAGTTTGGAGAGTGAGTGAATGAGGAGAGCAGTGGCACTTGGCCACATTCTCTTTCTGCTCCGGTTGCCTCGCCGGTATCAACCCCTCCCCTCAAAGGGTATGATGTTTTGGTGTTTGGTGTTGGATCAGATCTGTAGGGTCCCAGAATAGATATTTGAAATATGCCCACAATTTATTCTAAAAAAAGCTAGAGGTTAAAATCATATTTAAAATGGTTACATTTGCTCTTTCAGTGAAACCTGAACTCAATTACACAGGACAAAAGCGAGCACTTTCCTAGCTCTACAGATAAGCTTTTGCAAAAAACCTCAACAATGAAGATTTAATAGCTGCTCAACAGTCAGCCTCAAACAGTTCTTTTAATGGAGAGTGCAATGTACTCTACAAGCACTGCTGTCCCTATAGATTATACGCTATATTATGTGCTATTAGCATATTGTCCTCTCCAATCGTTCAAACTGTTACAGACAACACAATTATTTTTGTGAAGTTTTCTGAGTGTCCTTCTAGACTTTTCTGTTCTGTACATTATTTTGTAGACATTTATCATGCAGTTTTCCAATCTTTGGTTAGAATTAACCCCTCCTTGCATCCTGTATTGAAACAAAAAAAAAATCCACAAAACCCCAGTATATGTTTCAGAAGACATGAAAAAACCCACAGATCTCTGGATTTCAGGAAGTGAAACTAAGTCTCAGAAGAATTTAAAGTCAAATTTTCAACAGTCTTATCTGGTTAGCTGTAGCTCATCAACACTACAGCACACTGAAGTTAGCTGCTTCTAAATCTATCTCCTTTGGGAGGAAAAAAAGAAATGTAGTCATCCAATACTCCTTCACAGAAAGCAGGTGGATGTGGAAGAAGACCATATGGTCTGAAAGGATTAATGAAAGTGTTATCATTCAACACAGATATCCTCAAGCAAGCTCTAGAGCAATAAATTATTAAATATAAAAATATAGCACCTGCTGCAGCAAAGCTAATGGTGCAAATCTTTTGAAAACAAGAACTAGCCTGCGGTATAATCCATTAATATATTCTGCATCTAGAATTTTTAGTTTAATTCTTCAGAAGTCACAGATTGAGCAGCAAATGCATTGATTAAGGTAAAATGGCTTTCCTTGTATAAGGGGTAGGCCTCACTGTGATTCTGTAATGCTGCCAGTCCTCTGTTTATCTTTGTTCTGGCTGTGTGGCTCTAAATCAAGATAAAAAGCAACTCAACATGAAGGAAAATAAAAAGAAGGTCATTTAATCACCCCGTTAGCTTAAAATGATTATTGATTCCTGGAGGTGATGTCTAATTCTGCCAGAAAATCCATTTCAGTAATGATTACTGCCCTCTGCTTTATCTATTATCCTGGAGGTTATTAAAAGTGGGAGTCTCCAGGGAAGTATATAGCTTTAGACCACTAATATCATATTTAATATGTTTTTAACAGAACAGAGTTTCAGATTGTGCCCTTTAACCTACAAGTGAATCAAGAGTAGACAGTTAGGAAAGTGTAGGTCTAATTATTATATATACTCCACCGGGATCTAGTCACACACTGCATGATAGATAAATATCAGCTGGGACAAGGGCGTATTGAACTCTTCATCACTCTAAATTACCAGGTGCACACAGCTCTAGAAATAACGTACTCGGAAAACTTGCAGCATCCTTTTGAAATAGTTACTCAACTTGCTGTTGCACTTTACCAAATGATGTTCACATCCTGTGACACTTGTATCATGTTTTCCTCCTGGCTGCTCTTTCAAAAGCACAATGATATAAACTACTGTGGGAATAAAGAATTGCCTATGTGCTGAAACATCTGTACTACAATTATGTGTATGCAGATGTCTCTAGAGGGGCCCATTCAAACTTAGATTACATAATTAAACTCAGATAAAATTCAAAGGTTATCCATTCAGAAAATCAGACTAGATCCTCTAATTTAGTCATATTTTGTGATCCTAATTGCTCTCTAGATATGAATGTCCAACTGTAAAAAAACAGGTAAGATGACATAAAATAATATTTTATACTATTTTATATGCTATTTTGGTACTTGGTATTCCATGGACCACTTGGTGTTAATCTTTGAACATTTGAACATTTTTGAACCAAAGCACCAATATTAACACTAGTTTTCATAGATAATAATGTGCTTATGTCATGATTTTTAAAACTGGAGACATGGTATGATTTCACAGATCAGCTGCTGATTATTTTCCATGGAGTTTTGGACCACTATTGGATGTGAATGTGGGGACTAGAAACTGAGACTCTCTCACACAGAAAATAAAATTATTCTGCCCTACTGTAATTTGGTTTTTTTTCTTCTCATTTCAAAGTCCCAGGGAAACTTTTTAAAATTTTATTTTAAAGAAAATTGTTTTAACAGAACCTGATTTCTGAAATTAATTCATCTGGTAGTGTAAATATGTAAAAGTAGCTTAATAAACATCATAATTAAACCCCACATAATAAATTTTATGATTGACTCCTTATTTATACCATGATAAATACCTTCACAATGCAAACAATAAAATAAATCATTACTTTATGATCTGCCATGACCAAGAGATATTGTAGATCATATCAATGATACTGCACTTGATATAACCAGATGTCCAGAATCAACAAATGGAGCAAAAAAGTAGCAGCAAGTTGTAGTCCCAACCTACTACAGATACTTTGGGCATTACAGAGCATTGGGCACGACTGCTTTTCATTCTCGGTATGCACTCCCTATAGCCTTTTGCGAATGATAATAATAGCTGCTTGTTATATATCATCTAGCATTTTGTGAAGGCAATTAATATTATTATTTTTATTTTACTTAGAGAAAACACATGGAAGATTATATGAATCTTTCATTTTTCTGATCCCTTCCCATTTCCCACAGGGAAGGGAAATCTAAACTAGTTGATTCTCTTATCAAAGCATCCCAGCAATGGGAAGTAAGTGCAAGTAGATAGTCCTCTAAGACCTCGGGCAGAAGAAGTGCCATTCACACAAGCAATAAGCCCCCAAAAGCTATGCAAACACTAACAATTACATGGATTTTAAATTATTTTTATACAGAGCTGTGCAATGTCACTACCTCTAGGAACTTATCAAATAATAATTTCAATTAATATTTGTCAGAAAAATATATCTTTTTATCTTATGATCTTTTCAGGGTAATTTTCTTTTCTCTTGCTACTCCTGATATTATTACAGCTTTCGGACTTTTGGTAACTGATGCAAATTCAGAGAAGTTGCTGGAAAGATTATAACTGATTTCAAAGAACTTTTGTAATAGCTCAACAATTTATTATACCCTAACAGAGGCAAAGAAAGCTTGATGATTATATTTTGAGATGCATTATTCAAATTATTGGCCAGCCAGTGTACATACTAATAATTATTAAAAATGTCATAGAAATTTGCTTTAAAGTTTTCACTTCAGTTGTTTTCCATATTACACATGGTTGATGGACATGATCTATACTTTACAAATATAATGTGGGAAATACTGGCACTATTGAAGTCAATGGGTGTTCTATCATTAACTTTAATGGGAAAAAAAGGTTTCACACTACATTGTAAAATTAAAAAGGCATGTATGCTCTTTAACACACTATGACTCACTGTTTAATGGTTAAGTATTTCATTCTTGAATTGCTGCTCACTTTGAAGGATCTGTGGCCCAATAAATTCTTTATTTCAACTGTGCCTGTGGATGCTTCGATCTTGTTATGAAATTCCTTTTATAATAATTTATATAATTCAATTCTTTTTATGTCATTTCAGTAATTCATTATAATGTAGAGAGATATGTCATCTATGTCACTTTTAAGATGGCACTGTATTTCCTTGCTATATTGAATGATAGCTGGCTCATTTATTTATTTTGAGTCTTTATAAGTGGACTTGTATTGCTCACCATTAGGACATTTACCAGAAAATCTGCTGTTGCTTATCACAGGGACCTCTAGAAGAAAAAAACCCACAAAACCAATCCTAGACTAATGTCCTCAATGTGTCACTGTCAGAGAAGTCAGCCAAACCACTATGCATTCTTTAATGGAAGAAATACCAGTTATTTTCTCTTCTAAATACAAACATAAATATAGTCACAACAATAAGGGAAAAAGAAAAAAAAAAATTCGTTGACCAAAGCTGGGGTCAGATCCTCAGCTGCTGTGAATTTGCATGCTCCATTAATGTTGATTGGATTTATGCTCCCTGAAGACCAGATGTCCTATGTATCTCTGTGTATAGCTCTTTCAAAATAATAGTAGATTATTTGCTTTGACACTCCTCCCCACACACACACTGACTGGGTATCATTGTATTTCTTCTGGTCAGTCTTTTGCAATATTTAAACTTTGTCACAGTTTAGACAGTTAATTAACAGATTGCAGACTGAAGTTTAATCAATCAAGTATTTTGGGTCTAAACAATTTTTAGTTAAGCAATTCTTTTGTGTTTGGCATATTAGATTATTTATTTATTGTATTTTCATCAGCTGGGAGACCAAATAAATAAGATTTGAACCCTCACTGATAATTTTAACAGTTTAACACTGATAGCTTCTCCCTCGTCCCACCTCTGCTAACATCTTCATTCTCTCTATCCCCTGTTAGAAACAAACTGATTGCAGCCATATACTTAAAATCACTCTTTTCCATAAAGTCTTATATAATACCTATTGTGGTCAAAGGTTTTCGGTGTTTGGGGTTTTTTGTTTCTTTTTTTTCTGAGGATGAAGATTGGATTAAAACAAACAAGCAAAAAACCTACTACATATTCTTTAACATAGTCCAGCACTGAGATCGCTTTTTTCACCACTTCATACTGAACATTTCGTTCAAGATTTTGTCAATCAACACATTTCGTTAAATAACTTGCCATTAATGATCTTCATGAATCAGAAGCTATTAAAATTTTGTCTGTCATTGCCCTTTTTTGTAGATCTATGGAAGAAAACACTTTCATGTGGAAAACTTACGACACTTGTGAAAATAGAGATGGTGTCTGACAAATGTCACTTGAAAACACAGCAGATGTACAAATTTTAGGGAAAAACTAGCACCAACAGTTTGATAAATTGACAAGAAATTTTATCATACTGCTATTAGCTTTATTTTATATAAGCCTATAGGTTCTCATCTAACACAAAAGCACTACAGGAGTTGTAGTGGAGCAATTATTATGACTTTCTTTTTCTCCATCATTGTCGCCTAAAGTTCCCTAGTCTTTACTCTTCTGTCCCATTTTCCTTGTTACCACAGTATCATAGTAAAAGAAGATAGAGAGTGGGAGTTGTTCATAGCTCCCTTCTCATATCCATTTTACCTTTAAGTCCACCCATTATCAGTGGCAAATATAGAATAAATTTGTTTTTCCATAGCTCCTGACTATCAACAAATGACCCAACAAATGTTCATTGACTGGCTTTTGGAGGAGTAGATGTGTCAAAAACAGCTTCTTTTTCTTCTTGTCACTTCCAAACATCACAGTGAATACTAGAAAAACTCATATATGATGGGAAACCTGGTGCCTGTTGAACTGTGAAAAGAGCTGCCATTAGGCAGCCCAAATATTTTTGTCAGGCCAGCAAAGTATGAGGAAAGTTCCCATTAGGCAGTTTATAACTATACGCCTCTTTTTTCTTCCTTTCCCTCTCTCCTCCCCCTCCGAGCTTTTGATAGCCAGCAATTCTGTTTGCTGGCACACACTGTGGCCTTTCTCAGGGTACAATTCACAATGTTTATAACTGTCATCATTTCAGTCTCTGTAGTTTGTATTTTTCCATCTCATAATCTTTCTCTTTTCCAGGTCCTTGTCACCCTGAAAAAGCACTAGTGTTTATAACCTCTCTGGCTACATTGACTAGCTTTGTCGTCAGAAATTTTCATAGCATCCTTAACGACCTGTTAGGAAGAATCTTGTAAACATTCTGTCATAGTAAGTGTTTGGCTGAAAATCTTCTGTTATCTTAACTTGTATGCTCAGAATATTGGCATATTAAGTGCTTGGTCACTGAGTGATGTGATGGGCTCAATTTAGTAAACTCTTCATATATTGTTTTTTTCTGAATGGTATTTCTTTTTGCCAGAAAATGGCCATATCAATCAAAGAATGAGTGTATTATTAGTCTGCAAACTGTTGGGAACTTCTGTGCTAAAATTTACAATTAAAATATTTCTCCAAACTCTGCAATATTCATCTAGAATAAAAAGAAAAAATAATTTGAGATATTTTTTTTTAAGTTTTGAGCAATATCCTAAATCTGATATACATGAAATTCCAAGTATTTTATATATATATATATATATCTTATTTTTAACAGAGGAAGAATATAGGGAAGCCCCAATTCTGCTCTATTATTACAACAATAAGAAGTGTCTGAGGCATCCAGAAAGTTTAGCAGAACCTTGTGTTACCTACCTCTCCAGGCTGATTGGTAGGTTTTGTAAAACCAGTTGTGCTAGTGTTGCAATAGCTAGACTTCCCAACTCCTTTGGAGTAGTTTTGTGGCAAAACTGACTGTCTGTGCTAACATCTTACAGTTGAGAATTAGGTATTGCTCAACTCAAAAGATGCATCAAAAAAGTTGGGATAGTATATTTATAATTTCTGTTTAAATTTCTGTTTCTGTTTCAAGTTATAATTTATGTTTTAGGAACCTGTAATAAAAGTCACATTGAAATAGAATGCTGGAAAACCGCTGACCCTTAGCTATAGTCTGTCCAAGGTGCCACAACGTAAATATTCATGCCTGTCTCAGTATCCATATGTATATAAATACAAATACTCATATAAACATGCCATTAATATATGGTGAGGCTTACACATTATGAAACAATGATGATGATACAAAGGAAAGATTTTCATTTATTACTATGTATGACTTATGTATCATGTTATAAAAACATAGATTTATGTCAAGAAAGTAGGTTAATGTTCACCTCATCCCAAGGAAGCACTAGGTTGCCTATCTGTAATGACTTAAACAGACATAAAGCTGTTTTGAAGAGTAAGAAAACATCAGCTATTATTTTGGCAGAAAATTGGGAGGCAAATCAAAGAAATTAAGTAATCCTCTTCACTATATGGATTTATATCTCCCATGGATTTGCAAGTCAGAACGACAAGTCTGGGTTCTGGCAAATGTTCCATTTTCCCTTGGAATGCTAACTGATCACCCGTTCACTGCTGCCAGGAGTGCACAGTGGTCCAAATGGAGAAGTCCATTGAAAAAAGATTGGGATGTGTTTGAATGAAATGATAAGTGCATGAGTACTGGCGACACTGGAAAACTCAGTCATCTGGAAACCATGACATGAGTATCACCACTTTATCTAAACCTTTCCACCATACTTAGAGATAGCAAGGCATATTGCTCCATTTTGCAGGGATCAAACAATGCTTATGAATAATAGCATCACAGTTGTGGTGTTCATGTCAAACAAAGCACTTACAGAAATACTTGAATACCAGGAAGAGCAGAAAAACACAGTGAATGTTGGAATTCATCCTGGAGATTGTTAACTAGTAGTAGCCAAAAAATCCTTAGATTTATTCCAGGAACCATTTTGTGCTTATCAACAAAAATGCAGAAAGCCTATCACAGTGGTGAGATGGATGAACTACTAATGGGACAAAGCAATCTGGAATAATTAAATTTTTCAGATAATGCACAAATTGTAGCCGAATGGATAGTACTGTAAGAGTATACCTTAATCTCTGTTGGTTCTGTATTCCTACACATTTAAAAAAAACGCAACAAACAAACAAAACCCAAACCAAACCAAACCAACAACCCCCCCAACATTTGAAGATGATCAGAATCCAGAAATTTTCTCAGCCATTTTTTTTCCAGTCTTTGATCTCACTGGAATTGAGCAAGTTTCAATTTCTTTCATAAAGGTATCCATGCACATTAATTTTTTGCCAACACATTTTCTTTTAAATGTTTTTTTAATAGAACCCAGTAAAATAAGAGTTAAGATCCTTATTGCTAGAATCCACTATTTACCAGGAATTTTATGAATGTATTTAAGGTAGGCAAAAAAGCTGTCATACTTGAAAAATTTGTGTTTACAGAAAAGTATAAATACTGTCCATTGGAGAAAAAAAAAAATTGACAAGTGGAGGATAAATTTTAGACTTGTTGCTTTGATTTTCAGACATTAGTATTCAGTCATAGCATGGGCAGAAATACAATCTGGATAGACCAAATGCCTGAGAATTGATCATTTGTATGTGGTTTCTTTTTTGGCTGTCAGCGATACAATCAACCCTCTGGCTGGAAGAGAAGGTCAAATATACCTTCAACATTAGTAGAAGAGTCAGCTGATAGCAGAACGAGTAATGATATTTTTGAATTTGAGATATAAAAACAGATAGATCTTTTCTAATAAAAATGGTATAAGCATGAATCAATGAGAAAAGAGAGTAGTTTTGTGCTGACCCAGTCTGGGAAAGCTCTGGAATTAAGACACAGTTAGAAGTAAAAGTTCAGTAACAACCCAAGTTGGTGAAAGGACTGTGACAAGAATGCTGTTAGGGGAAGCAGGATTCAACTGGTCTCACTTTAGTCATAAATTAGGCATTTTGTTCAGATTAATCATCTAAACTATTCCATAATCAGTGGATGTTGTTGCATTGGTCAGCTGTAGATGAGTAGTTTAAAAGACTAGTATGAATAAGCTTTCTAATTTCCTGATACCTGAGATACAAAGCTGACCTAAGGCCTAATTATCCCCTTTTCATTTTCAAAATCACTTAATCATTGAATGATTTTTAATAATTTAAGTTGAAAGAATTCTCAAGAGGCCAGGTGGTCCAGTCCCTTGATCAAAGTGGGGCCACATTACTTGAGGTTGCTCATGGCTGTACCTGGTGAAGTGCTGAATAGCTCCAAGGCTGGTGTCTCCACAGCCACTCCACAGATACCTGCTGCAGTGCTTGATTACCCTTTTTGTTGAAACTTCTGGTCACTACCTTTTGTCTTATCTCTGTACATCTTTGAGAGGAGTCTAGCTCTGTTTTCTCTATACCCAGCCAATAGGTAGTTGAAAAAAACAATTCTCTTCATTTTTTTTCTTTTTTCATGTGCTTGAACAAACCCAGTTCTCTTGGTGTCTGTATTATATGTCATGTACTCCAGCCACTCACCATCTTGGTGGCCCTTCACCAGATTTTCTCTGGTATGTTCAAATTTTTAGTGTACCAGAGAGCTCCAAGCTCGTCATACTACTTCAGAACCTGTCTTGCAAGCACTGAATTGAAAGGAATAATCATCTTCCTCAGCCTGTTAGCTACAGTCCTCCAGATACAGCCTAGTATGCAATTGGTCTCCTTCACCACAAGGGCACAACAGTGACTTATATTCAGGCCCCACAAATTCTTTTCTACAAAACTATTTTCTGGCCCAATAGCACTTAGCCAGTACTTTTGAAAGATATTATTCCATGCCATATACAGGACTTTTTATTTGCCTTTTTGAACTCTGAGAGGTTTCTGCTGGCCCATTTTTCCACCCCCCTAATGTCCCCCTACATAGCAATGTGTAGGCAAGCCCTAGTGTATGGGACACTCTCCTTTACTCGGTATTTTCCACAAACTTGTTGAAGGTGCATTTTACCCCACCATCAGGTCAGAAATGAAGATGTTATACAGTGTTGATCTTAGTTTCAGTCCCTGAGGGATGTCAGTATCTGCCAGTTGAACTTTGTACTGCTGATCTCAACCTTTTGAGCCTAGTATTCCACAAAATTTTCTACTCAACTTGGAGTTGACATGTTGAAATCCCGTCTCACCAATTTTTCTGTAAGAATATTACAGGATGTCTGTGTTGAACGTCTTGCTGAAGTCAAAATAAAAGTATTCACTGTTTTTCCTATGTTTGATGAGCCAGCTATCTCATCCTAGAAAACAAACAAGTTGATCAGGCATGACTGGCTTTTTTTTAAATCCATCT
Source organism: Aramus guarauna (assembly GCA_013400195.1). Lineage (NCBI taxonomy): Eukaryota > Metazoa > Chordata > Aves > Gruiformes > Aramidae > Aramus > Aramus guarauna. Next base: position 329,588 of record VXBL01004894.1, on the reverse strand, counting down.
GGCTGGTCCCAGTCACCTTATTGTTGTTATTGTACAGCTTCCATGAATATTTGCTCTGTAATCTTCATCAGGACTAATGTTAGGCTGATCAGCTTGAAGTTATCCAGGCATTTCTTTGTTGCCTTTCTTGAAGATTTGTGTGAGGACTAACCTCTTCCAGTCATCAGGAATCTTTGCCAATTGCCATGGCCTTTTGAAGATGATAGGCAGTGATGCCAGTCAGTACCCTTTGCACTGCTAGATGTGTTCCATCTGGTTCCTTGGCCTTGTGAATAAACAATTTTCCAAAGTGCTCCCTAATTTCTGAAATATCTACTCTAAAGTCATGTTTTATTCCCCCATACACACTGTGCTACTACGTTCAAAGAACCTGATAATAGACCTTACCAGAAACTAATACAGAGAAAGCATTGAGTATCTCAGCCTTTTCCATGTCCTTTACCACTAGGTCACATACCTCACTGAGCAGCAGTAGGATGGCAGTTTCATTAGCCTTCTTTTTGCTGCCAAAGTACCTACAGAAACCTTTCTTGTGCCTTCTCAAATCCCTCACTAGTTCCAGCTCTACCTGAACTTTGGCTTTTCTAACTCCTTCCCTGCATATTCAGGCCATGTCTCTACGTCCATATCAGGCAGCTCATCCTCCAACCCTGTTCATCCTACTTGTGCTACATTCAAAATATTTTAGTGGCAACAGGGAGCACACATCTTTTATAGAACTAAAATTTTATTGTTTGTCTAAGTAATACTTGACCAACATAACAAAAATGCAAAAAAGTTACTATTAGTCCAATTGCGATACTAGTATTTATAGTTTCAATTAAGAAAATGATGCCAAAAATTATTTGCAAAAGTTAAAATAGTTATATATTAACTATCCATTATTCCAGTGTCCCTGTGGTCAATAATACCAGCCCTCCTCAAACAGAATAAGGTTGAGTGCTTGTGGGGATGTTTGCTAAAGGGTGCATCAGCAATCTGACTTCTCCACCCGAAGCAGTGTGATATCCACGGTGAGTGGCTCCAGTTTGGGTTATTTGTGTATTTCTTCTCTTAAAATAGTCTACTTTCTTTCCATTGGTTTCCAGCTCAAGTTTCAAAGTTTCACAATAGCCTAGATCCACTTTTTTCAGTTAAAGACTCTTTCCAGATATGAAAAACAGAACAAAACAGACCTCAAAACAAACATCAATAGCCCAGATGATTCAAAATAAACAATATGAAAAGACAATGAAACTTGTTTGCTTCTTGTGTTGTTATTCTATCCCCATTAAAAGTATTCTACATAGCTCTTTAACACAATTAAAAGCTGCAGCAGTGCACATAGATCTTTAGTATAGAAATATGTGACGATACACCACCCAGAAACAACTGGAATATGAAATATTTAAATTCAGTTTTTATCCCTGATTACTCATTAATGCTGACACCCTTAAAATGTATTCAGTGAACATGGCAAGAGACAATTAAGATGGAGTTATAACTGAGTTCTGATTTCAGCAAGACTGTACTTTTGTGGGGAAGACTGACTGCAAAAATCTTAGTCAGCTTCTTAGGGATGTCCCATTGCACTGCACTCACCCAAAATTGCTCCTCTTGGAAGATCTCTCTTTAGCTTTTTCCCAATCATCTACCATTCATCCTTCCTCCTCTTGTTGCATCTTGAAGCCTTAACCCCTAACTGCCATTTTCCCCTTTCATTCTGGCTCTGGTGAGCTGCTGAATCATCCTCCCTGGCTGCCTTCCCTTCTGAATTGTCCCTTCCTCTTCTGTTACTGCTTTCTTTTTCTAAAAGTCTGTGCACCACTGTTCCACCACAAGTTTCACTTCAATTCTCAATTTACTTGATGTTCTCTATGTCCCTTGCTTTCCTCCATGAACCCAAGCCCTTCACTTATGTTTGCTGAAAGTTCCTATATTCCTTTCTTCCTGGAGGTGATACTTGCTCTCAGTTCTCTTGTCTTAGTCTCTTCCAATTCATCCTATTGATAAAGATGTAGATCTAATTCTGTGTATATATATAAATTTATAAATATAAATCACACATTGAAAACACACATTTTCTTGTCTTCATTCTATTTACAGGCTAGATAGTAAATAAAATAAATTATTAGTAGTGCCATTGGATCTGAAATAAAAATTATTAATTAAGTAAAAGAAGAAATAAGATTGAAGTCTGCAAATATAAATTACATGAATTACCATCTAACATAAAATTTAGGATATAACTGCTGACTGACTAGTAAAACTGGGCAGATCTCTTAAGGTCTTAGGACTCTCTTCTATTCAGGAAACATGGTTTCTCTTTCTTTTCTAATAAGTCTACATCTGGAATGTAGTGTAGGGCAGTCCTATTCATTTTTTTTATAATAAATGTATGACAAGAGGATAAAGGGCAGAGGGAGGGCAGGCAGAATACATGAAGCCAGAGAAATATGAAAACTTAACTTGAACCAGGTCTCTCTTCAGAAAAAAAGAAAAAATTAAGTGTGATGTCTTCTAGGTAGAAGAATCTGAAGAAATTAGGGACAACAGATCTTACAAGGTTATTTAACTTAAACTTCAATTATATGAACAAATAAGAACAAATATAAGTTTAAAAAAGAACAAAGGTCTAAGAGACTTTGTTATCAAAAAAATTATTAAGGCACATACAGAATGAATGTGGTTGCAGTGAAAGTTTCATATCAGAAAATAAATCTCGTTAAATTACTCAAGATCTCCTTTCCATTCAGGAATTTCTACCATTATTCAAAAGAATGCATTTTTCAAAAGCAAGCACAGTGGTTTTGATTCATCAGAAATTTTTATTTCTTTTTTAACATAAACTAACATTATCTATATTATTCGTGGAGAAATGAATTACTATTCTTTATGCAGTCAGAAATATTATGTACTTCTCCAAACAAGTTATTCAAATGGATATGCAGAAGTAATACAATGGCATACAAATAAAAGCAAAGATCATAGTGTAATAACATATCTTTAAATTCGGAGGCTGGCCATAATGCAAGTCAAAAGCTATAACTGCTAATCACAATATGGACAGATGCATAAAGCATGATTTCTCATATAACAGTGATGGTGTCATTTGTTCTGAAATTCACCATCTCCTTTTCTTCCTGGCCAGACCTCTCATGAGAGGAAATCAAGGCAGCAAAGGAGAAACCGAGAACTTACAATGCATACACAGAATAACTTTAAGAACATGTTTTGGGATCAAAGTACTTTATATAACATATGTCTTGATCTTTCTATTCAGCATTATTCTCCTTTTTCCAGTGAACACAATGCTTCTGGTTAGTCTGCAGATGAACCTGTCCTTCTCAAATAAGTCTGCTTAGTGTGCAAGAATATAACAACTTTTCATTAATGCAAAAAAAGAGACCCAAATCTAGCAGATAAAACAATGAAATTGAATTCCATCTATCATTTTCTTTCCCAGCATTTCTAAGACAAATATCTACATATGAATCTATTTCTCCATTTAAATATGGATTTATAGCTTTTCTTTTCCAAACAGGTTTTCTGTCCTTTTCCTAAACAGAATCGTATTTAAGCTCATATTTGTAGCTTATCATATTTAAGCAAAAATTGTAGCTTATCTGGTGAATAAAAACAATGAAATGTATCTTTGCATGGCTTGTAAAAAATGAAAATTAATCCCACCCCCAAAAAAACCAAAACAGATTACAGAGAACAGTCATATTCTGTCATGTGAATATAAGTATAGTTAATCAAAATACATACACAAAGACAAAATTAATATAAATATATAAATATAATCAGTGAATTATTTGTAAGTAGCATTTATAAAATAAATTATTCACTACAAATTATTTAATGATCAATGGTATGTGAATATGTCCAAACTATTTGGTGACTATTTGGTCAGAAATACAATGTCATTCCTTCTTCTCCATAAGTATTTTTTTAAGAAAACGTTGCGAGTGTGTGATGGCGAATACAGGCCAGAGTACACAAAAAAGAAAATAGGTAAACTTCTCAGAAAAAGAAATGAAGCCTGTAGTTGCATGAACACAATGTCAGCCAGGTACATAAGCACTTTCACTGCTAGGAAAGAAATTTTCACTGGTGATTTGTGTAACTAGAAGCTGAAAATGAAGTGATTGCTTGCATTTATATACAGTGACTTTGGAAATGTCATGTTCACTTAAAAATAGATTTCTGACTAAGAGTGCAGCAGTAGCACTAAGTCTCTTTCAACTCCTCTTGAAAGCATTGTTCTGATTTCAGTGGCCACACACTGCTAAATGACTGACTTCACTAGCAATGGAGGGCACTCTTAATTCAGTCTGTATATTAAAGTAAGAACAAATTACTTTTTGTATTCCCACTGAGAAAAATATATACTTTCTGGTTTGTGTACTGTATGTGGAAAAAGTAAAACCCTTCCATTTTTCTATTCCTCTATATAAAAATTATTTTTATAATTCCACTTTAATTTATTTCAAAAGATTTTTATTTTTTTTATGATTGGTCCATTATCATATTATTTTTAGCAGATGTAAACAACAGCATTAATTTCTTTATCTTCATACAGAAAGAATGAAATAAGAAATCAGATTTGCAGAATTCATACCTCCATTCATGGGAATAAATTCTTAGCTTTATAACTTAATTTCCAAGCCTGACATTATCAGCTGGGACCCAAAAGCTGGCGGAGCTCCAGTGACTCAACACTCCAGAACAGAAGTGTCTCTCTTCACCATGAGGACTTCCATCTTGTCCAGGCTTTGGATTACCTAGAGCACAAGTCCTTTAGGGCTATACACTTTCTTCCAGAATGCTCCTTTTGGCAGTTTCAATAATCTATACCCAAGACCAACTTACTTGGAAGAACTCCAAACTGTCAATACGTATCTTACTAGGCTGCATAGCATGGTATGCTGCCATACTTATACTATACCCTCATGGTACACTCCTTCAGAAAATTCTGAGGCAAAAAGTGGATGTATGGTAATCTTAAGGCTGCCGTTTCTCTCTTTCATGAAATGAAATGATTTGCTGATATAAGCAGGTGAGCATGTACAATTTTGAAACTGTTGTGAAACATTTTGGTTACTAAAATGCAAAATTCAGACAAAAGGACAAAAAGGGTTCTAGACAGTATTCAAAAAGTACTTATTAACTGGATTAGGACCATAGTCTGAGTTTTGTCACAAAAATTAAAAAAAAGAAAGACAATGGGATGTCCCCACGCAATAGAGGCATCACATAACTACTGGAGTTCTGAGACACTGGTGTGATTGTCTAGAAACATAAAATACTTGCAGTTTAAAAATCACCAATGCAGAAAACAACAAAATCTAAGCATAGAAATTAAAAATGTGTTTTCTTTGCAAGCTGGACCTATGTTCAAAATATTTTCATATAGTTAAATGTAAGATTTCAACAGGAGCATATACAGGCCTATCTACAGAAGTCAGCTTTTGGACAAACAATTCAACAGTAGCTGTTGTTCATATGTGGTCAAAAATGGTTTGAGCAATCCTCAGAGGTATAAATTGAAGACTAAGAGTGAGAAGTCAAGTCCACTTTTGCATAGCACTGATGACACTGATACTGAAGTGCTGAATATAACTCTGTTCTCTAAACTTGGAAAGTGGAGCAAGGAAAAAAAAAAAGAACTGCAGATATAGCTCAAGAGCTAGAAAAAAAATCCTTTAAGGAGAGCTCAATATATTTGGCTTTTCTGAAGAGAGTTGAATTAGAGTGTATAAGTGCCTTTATGGTGGGTGTGGATACTTGATGTTGGAGCACTCTTTGAATTAATGCAGAAAGGCATGACAAGATCCAATTGCTAGGAAGCTGAAGAAAAAGAGAAATAATAGACATGAGACACAGACCTTTGTTTCTGCCTTTTGAAGTAGTTATTTATTGTTTGTGTTTCAGTGGTGTCTAGGAATCCTAGTCATGGAATAGAACAAAAAGGTTTTGGTTTTGTTTTTCTTTTTTGCCTTAAAGAACTTTCAGTTATAATGTTAAACAAATTAGAACAGCTGAATGTAGGCAACTTTGTAAAGCATAATGGCTGGCAACTTATGAAAGGCCATCTTAGATTATATGAGATAAAAATCTCATAGATGTCTGGTTTAAAATTATGTGAACTTAAGTTCATGATTGTGCAATACCCAGAGTTTAGTTAGCACACTGCAAAAAAGGAAGTTCAAATGGTAGAATGTAGGGAAAGGAGGTCAGAGATCTCTGGGATTGCCCCCCAAAAAATCAATTAAACTCAAAGGATACCTCCCAGCATGCGATTTACAGGCTAGCAGTTACATTTACTTTTGCTTTGCAGAGATTATTAAAAATCAAGTAAACTAAATGATTAATAGGCCATCCATCTTCTTCCTTTGCCCTCTTACTTTTCTCCCAAAAGCGTAAAGCTACAGCTCTCCCTGACTGGTTGAGGCAGGCAGTGTATAGGTCTCCCACAGCGCTTGTGAGGTGGTAAGAGAATGCAAATATCGCTAAATTCAGTCATCTCTACATCTGACCTCTGACTAGCGGTGTGTGTATGTCAAAAGTATAAATGAGCAAGGGAAATGAATGCTCTAGCCTTCTGCGCTTTCTTTCTTTCTTTCCAAGCCAGCTTTGCTCAGATGTTTTTCATAAGTGATATTTTTACTGAAGAAAATTGCAAAGTCTGCAGAGTTCAAAATAGAAATGATTTTTGCAAACTCACACACAAGTACATATATATTTATAAATGTATATTTAAAAAACATCGGGAACAATTTAGTCATGAAAGATGGGAGGAAAATTCTGAGCAGTCAAAAATATGACATTATCAGGAAGTTTTATGAGAACAATTTGGAGAACTGTAGCTAGCATTGGGTCAGAAACTAGAACATGAAAATACGTGTTCTAAAAGGTGAGGGGATCACACCACTGTAATAAAGGTTTGAATAGGTACAGAAGTGAAGTAGATTTAAACTGACTGCCATATGAAATGATCTCCATAACCAGCATAACCAACCTGTGAACCCCCAAAAGAGATGAAAATTGCATTTTAGCAAGTAGATTATATGTACTGTATAAAAAGACTAGTCCTACTTTAGGAAATCTACAAACTAAGGTTTCAGCAACATCTATAAACCGAAAATGAATGTGTGATGTGATAGAATATGAGCAGAAAGACTAGGTAAGAGAGTCAGGTTTGATTGATTCATATTAGTGGTTCAAATGGCCTTCATAGTCACACCTGGTTTCTGGACTAACCAAGGATAATGGTGGCAAATTAATTTACCTTAATTTTATTATAAAATGTTTCTTTGTTGGTCACTGCTCTAGGTGACTCTATGGTACTATTTTTATAGTGACAATTGTGCTGATACCTCAGACTTTCTGTCTGAGGTATTACTGATGTAATTTAATTAAGTGCCCTTTTATGCATACAGTTGAGATGGATCCAAGTTGAAAGAAATAACTTATAATACTTTAAAATTCAATCATATCATAAGACGAGCTTCTGTTTTTAAAAATTTGATCAAATATCCAGTCATTTTCAATATCTTATTGTAAAATTTGGTCAGTCTGAACTAGAGGTATTATATATTTGAATTTTTCCTTTTGTTATGCTTGACTATAGACATTCTTCTATTTCAGAATCCCCATCAATGAAGATCTTTTTTAAGTAAAACAATTTAACTTTATGTGACAGAAATGGAAAACACTTCTCAAATAGACTATAATGAAACATCAGATCTGATATGCAACATGACCTCAGCTGAGGGCTCTGTCTGATTGGTGTTATAAAATACATGACTGACATTTTAGGAGATATTAGTGTCTTATGCCTCCAGATTTTCATAAGAACTATTCAGTACTGTTTTCATTATGATACTTTCTACTTCAAAGTTAGCTTAATTATAAATGTTTGGACTACAGAAACACCTCTGTAAGGTAAACCTGAGCTCAGCTTCAGTCTAGAACAGTGGGAGATGACCTGCAAATGCCAAATTAAATGGTTACCCTTCTTTCTGTTTGATTTTTTTTCCACCCACTTATGCATAAAGCTGAGGTAAAAATTATCAAATGATAAGAGGTAGTAATCTATTTCCAAGTTTAAGTAAGGCAATAGCAGGAGTCTAACATAATGTTAAGTACCATAAAATTTCAACCTCATGAAAGATACAGATCTCAGTCAAGATTTTTCTTATGCCAGAATAACTATTCGTCACAATTAAGCAGCACAATCAGACTGAGCAGCTTGTTCATCAGTGATTTCTGTAGAAGTAAAATTACACCCTTACATCTGTTTTTCAATTTGCCTTCAAAGAATACCATAGGCCTCCCTGGGGCTGCAACGAGAGCTCAGGCTGAATTGTTTCTCCATGCTAACCTCTGAAAGAAGCTTGAGCTCTCCCAAGATTCACCATTCTTTAACATGAAGGTCAACAAAAAGGGGACGTATTGGGTAAGAATGAAGCTCTGGTGACCTTTTACTGGTCGCAATGCTGGTGGTTTTACTGTAATGACATATACTAGCCTTACTGGAAGCAATTTAGCTCTTTTTAAAAGCCCTCTGAGAATTAACTGTCCCTCGGAGTCCCAAAGGGAGTCCGTTCCCTGCCCAGGGTGACATTCCTAACAGCCTTAATGGCATTCTGGCTACATCAACGGTGAATGTAATCAAACCGTGCACACCGACATTTGGCTAGGGCAGATGTTCTCTTCCCACTTGTGATTATGACAGTATGCCAGCATGGGGTGAAGGAAATACATTATCTCCACCTCCCAAGTGCTAATCGGTCAGAAAATGAAAAAAAGGAAAAAAAAATCTTATTCCGTGGGAATAATATCAGAAAACATTATATTGACACTGAAAAATGTTATCCAGCAGCTCTTAAATCACCATGAGTAGATAAGCATGAGCTACACAAGGGAAGAGTATCAGTGTCAGAAGTAAGAAAGAAAAGTGAAAAGTAAATTCACTGGTTGAAATGCAAAAAATTAGCATGCATTAATTCAGAAGTGCTGCCATGATGTCATTTATGGTTCAGAGAGCTCCTGAAAGTAGAATAGCTTCATACTAGGACAACTCAGTGTAGGAGGTCTTCTCTAGTGGAAGAGGACCGAGTCCTTCAAGTATCCTCTTGTTACTAAGAAAAACCTTTTCCTCAGGCAACACCATGCAAATGTGAATGTAAAATGATCAATATTGAGAGTATGTGAAGATCAACAGGTTCTGAGGTTCCTTTGAATAATCTGGAATATTTCTGATGTAACCTGGTACAAAGACAGACTGGAAGACAAACAGTTGGATAGTTATAACACATGCCAAAACCTAGCTTCGTATTTGAAAATAAGTCTTTGGATAGCTTTAATTCTCAGCTAAGCAATGCAGGATCAGAGGTGGTTGAAAGAGACATTAGAAATAAAACTGCAAGGCGTAAAGGCTGATGGAGAGCCTGGGAAATTCAGAGGCTGAAGATAACGTGGAGGAGAGGAAAGGGGTTAGGAGATCTCAGATGCATGGAGATATAGAGGGAGAGTGAATTTCAGGAAAAAAAAAAAAAGATTAATAGCTTTTTTGTTTTGCTTTTAATAGCTGACTATTTTTAATAAGCTACAAACATGAAAATCATTTATAACCAATTGAAATTGTTCTGTGAAGTTATGCTATGCATCCATATCATCAGGCAATGCAGCTCTAATCTGAGTGAACTCTGTATGCAGCTGACATATGCTGGAATGTGTAGGCAGTGCCTATGGAGAACCACAGCCCAACTATTGCACTCTCCTGCACCCAGTAACTCCATACCTAATAGCATGTAGGACTAGGAGCACTGGAGCTTTTTAGGGTGTATTTGAAATTGCAAAAAGGTATGAAAAATAACAATAAGTTACTTTTTTTTTGCTATTTTTAAAACAGTTTATAGCTTGCTTCCTATTAAATACATCTGTATTTTCAATGCTAAAATTAATGAGAATTAACCAATGCATTACTTCACACAATAAAAATACAATTTCCTTTTAAAAATTACAAAAATTTTCGTTTAACACTTTCATAATCAAACTGATTGGGAAAAATTAGCAAAAATGTTTTGAATCAACACAAACCTGCATGTCTTGTCCATATTCAGTAACAACTTCATGTTTTCTCATGTATATTTGAATGAATTGATTTTTTTTTCCAGATGCTGTAATCATTCATTAGCATGAGAGGTTTTGAGCTTTGTCTCATTATTTTTGTAGGACAAATGTAAGTTATCTCTTTTTCCAAAAGAGAATAAATCCATAAACAGTGTTTTCATTGTTGCTTACCCTGTGGATATGTAATAGTGACTATCAAGCATTCCAAATACTTAACGAAATGTAGGAAAAAAATGTTTCTGAGGCAAAATAGGCACTCACTGATAACATTAGGTAATTACATATACAATTAAACAAAGAGCTGTAAAATAAACTTCTTGAACCTGCAGGCCAGAAAAAATTAAGATCTGACGATGGCAATTTAGCTAATAATTCAAATAGCAAGGTTGGATAAGGGAGGAATTAGTAATGGTTGCCCACCCCCCATTCCTATGCTATTATCACAGCTGGGTGTTCCAGTCAGTGAATGATGTGACATCTACATAAAAGCAGCCTTGTAGCCTTTTACCACTGGGTACTAAAGGAAAGAGCACAAGGAAGGTACATCTCATCTGGCCCCTGACTCCCTGCAGGTAATTTGCTTTTGCCCTCTGACAGAGTTCAATCCTTTAATAATACAGGCAAGCATTGGGTGAACACCTCAAGTAGCGCAAAGATGGGAAGAATTACTCTAAATTTAAAAGCCTCTCTGACATTAATGGCCCATTCAACAGTGCAGAAGGAGACGCCCTTCCTACTTCTAATCATGTCGAGCCACTTGGCTTCATTGTTTTATTCATGCGCTTACCTAGAGATTTCCATCCTCTGTTATTTGCTTGTGTTTTTGTGTAACGCCTGGCCCAGGAAATATAGTTAGCCTTGGAACAGCAGGAAAATCCTTTCAGGACTTCCTGGGGTGGGATCTTGTCTCTGCTGAAATCAATAACAAAATGCTGTCATCTTCAGTGTAGTGAGAAGTTCACCTTAGTTTTGTGTGCACATATGTTTTGTGTGTTCAAACCACAGAGATAAAAGAACTTCTACTTTCTAGTCAAAGAATTGTGGAATTTTCCATAGAAATAAAGACTTGGTAATCCAGTCTAGAGGAGAGTGGTGATGGGGAACAAACTCAAAGTGTTTAAATGACAGGAATCTGCTAACAGCTGACACCCATTAGAGCGTCATTTCTGACACACCCAAGCTCATGATTCAATCTTGCCTTTTTATGGTGCTCTTTTAGACTATGCTCTGCAGCACAAAACTACTGTACTTCAGTTTCTAAGTGCTATCTGCTGCCTCTTATGCCACACCATAGTATTTTTCAACAATGGCTCTTCAGCTGTTTTGTTCCTAAGGTGGCTGTTCAGGAGGGTGCAGTATAATTTTCAATCTGTTTTCAGCGAATGTATTTATAACTATATGTGTATCTACATAGCTACAGTGTCCACGTGTCATACAATTCAAAGTGCGCTAAAGATTTTCTGTGCTGATGGGATAAAACTGAGACCTATGTGCCTGTTTAACACTAAGTCTCACTGTTATGGTTATGTACTGAATCTGGCCCTTGGAGATGGAAAAAACTACATTATAGACCTGATGTATAATTAAAAACCAAAAACAACAACAAAAAAGTGCCAGAAATCTAGATTCAAGATCTGAATGGTACTTAATTTCAACATTAGTGTCACCTTGCCTGCTCTTTTCTTAAGAGGAGGACTTTTTTTTTTTTTTCTTCTCTCTCTCTCAAAGAATGAATGGAAGAAAATTATAGATATTTGTTTCTTGGCAACATGTTTCCAAATCTTCCTAGAGTTCTGTACTTTCCTTGCTTGTCATTTCATCCTGAATTTACATGTTTTGGGCTGATGAAACATGAAAATTTTCTCTTGTCTCTTTTGAAACAGTAAAACAAGCATGGAAAATAATTTCATCTTTTTCAAAGAACAAGGTCCTTCAGACTCCAGGTGGAGCAGGCTGAGCAGTAGCTGGTAGCTGTCTGGAGAAATGTAATAAAAAGCTCTTTGGGGATTCAAGCACACTTTATGAAACTGCTACCTAGTGCAGAAGCTGAAACCTTGCTTATGTGAGTAAGGGTTAGGCAAGAGGAGTGGTTCCTTTCGGGGGCGGGTGTGGGGAGGCTCTCCACTAGGTGGCACTGCTGAAATGTGTGAAGATTCACAATTCGGCACTTTTGGTATTAATTTTTTTTTTTTAATTCTTTGCAAAAAGAAAAAAAAGAACATTTTCCCCCTAACCCCCCAAAGATATGTTTGCTTCAGATGTCACAGATAAAAAAAAAAAAAAAGACATACATTTATGTAGAGGTTACCTTGAGATGTGCAGCTATGTACAGGGAAAAATATTTTAGAAGAGAAAATAATGGGATCTCTAATAAATTCTAGATTTGAGGTTTGAGTAGTTACATGTTTTTTAATAATTATTTATTTAAGGATTGCTGACCTCCATTTGAAACCACAAATCTGTATTACCAGTTATGGGGACAGAATAAATCCTGTCTTTAGAGATTATCTTCAGGGAGCTTGCAGCATCAGTGGGCAGAGGAAGACAGAACTAAGGGGTGAAACCTCCAGGGTTGTAGATGAGAAATTGAAGGAAACTGCGTATTTTCTTGTGTTTCCACAAGTGAATCCAGATCTTCCAAGGCCTGCTTCACTGATAAATCTTAATCTGGTATCTTAAATGTGTCATTGTGGACTACCACTCACTACAAATCAATTAACGAGACATTTGTGATCTGCCTTGCCCTCTGGACACAAAATATATGGTGACAACTGAAAAGCTTACAATACCTTTGGCTTAGAGATGGCTTACTTTGCTTCATTAAAGCAGGAACAAGCTGTTGTATATCATGGCATTAGGCTTCAATAATGCATCTCTGACTCTAATGAAATATTGGGTGTCAATACTCTGTAGTATGGTATTTCTCAGAAAAACTTGATTTCTGGGTGTAACTAAGCCATCATTCAACACTGAAAAGGATCACAAGAACCATAGTTAGACCACAGTCAAAATAGCACAAACTGAGAAATAATTATTCACATTTTTCTTTTCAATGAAAAGAAATTTTGTGTTTGTGAATACTGGTCACCTGCTAGACCTGTACTAACAGATGCTTATTGGTGTATCCAAGCAGTAGTTAATCACTTTTTTAAAAAGTTCAGAAAAGTTGTTGTGGTTTATTTGGAGATATCTCACATTTTGCTGAAGTCTCCAGGGCTCACTGACATTCCTGACTCTTTGTGAATGAGGCCTTTTTTTTTATTTTCCCTTCATTTGTTTAGCTCTTTACCTAATTGATTTTCTGTGCTAATACACTGAAGGTCTGAAGAAGGCAGAGCCTCAGGTGTGACAGATGAAATAAGGTGCTTTTAGTCATTGCTTTTATCTTCCATGTCTAATGTGTTGGTTACAGCTGTGCAGTTTAACAGCAAAATCAATACATCATTTGCTGCCAGTACCTGAAAGAATTTGGAAGCCTCTTGGTATTTTAACTATTAGGTTTCCACTGAAAGACCTTCCTTCCCCTGCTCCCCCCACCTTGTCCCTCCCAAAATCAAATGTTGTGGGAACACAAGATCCCTTTCTGTCTCCTGGTGTCTGTGTAAGCATATGAATTTATTAACCATTTACCTTACTGCCAGTTACCTAAAGTACCTTCTTGGAAATTGCATCTTGTAGTTGATTTATCAACCCTGCATTTACCTCTAATAGAAAAGGTTATTCAGAGCGTATTTACTGCTAGTGTTTTGAGAATACAGTTCATGAATGTGAAATATGAGGGACAAATAGGGAAATCATTTGCATGACAATGAGTGAAAAAACCTCATGGTCCTGTATGCAGCCCTGGTTTGCTGATGCAGCCACAGAATTAGTGCTGGGTAACTACTTTGTCCATATTTTTTAAATAAACACACTTTTACCTCAAAAAAATGACAGAAAATGCCAAGAAAACAGCGCTCTGCCAAAGAAAGGCAAAGTGGTGTTTTTTAAATAATCCGTTGAGTCATAAATCAGTTTAATTCCTTGTCACATTGTGTTTGTTGTAATATTTTCTCCTCCTCTCCTGACTATACTTTAATTTGGGGGAACGTAGTCCTTGCCACATTGGTGCAGTGTCATTTATGTCTTGTTTTCCTCCAACTGACATTGTTTCTGTGATCTTTCACATTGCTATACTTATTGCCATTTCCTAAGGAAACCCTCAAACACAAAAATTGCCCTCTAAATAACATGATTACCTTATTATTGATTTATTTCTTAGTTTACTGTAAGTGTTCTATTCTCAGTGTTACACACTGAGAGATCTGTGCCAAACAAATAACAGGTTCCTGCCCAGAAATGACGTGCAGAATAGTACAGTCCTGCAAAGAGCTCAGTCATTCCCATGAAATGCTGTGCACCTTTACCTGATGTGCATTTTGACCCTGCCTGCTTTGGTCATACCCTGTGCTATGACTGATCACACTATGATGAACTGGTTTTGTGACTGAATTTTGAAAATATTTTAAGGACTTATCTGAAACAGATAATCATCTGAGAAGGACTTATCAACTCAATATTAAAAGATAATACACTGCTGTTATGATTATAACTAGGATTGACCAAATTATTATGGATAATAAAAACAGCAGCCTGATTGTTCATCCCAGTAATGAAACAGATGAAACAAGTTTCAAGTTCAGGATAACATGAATTTTCTCTTTTTTTTTCTCTCTACATTTATTTTCTAGACATGTTCTAAACTGGTATAATCAAGTATTAAAAGTAACAGTTTGAATGGTACTTCCAGCATAGATGAATCCAAGAAAATTAGTTTTGTTACTGCTGTTCAGATATCATCAACAATATACTCAGCAACCTCCAACTGTACATGAAGATAGCATGCTTATATTGAAGAGATCTTTTCAGATATAGCAGAATTATTTTAAGACACTTTTACTACTAAGCATGTGTTAAATTTAGGAGCCTGAAGTTTCAGAGTAAATCAAATTGATAGGACTTTAATATTATTAAACCATTACTTGAATAGCTCCACACCCTGGAATTCTGACATTCACTAGTTATTTCTGACAGTTGCTAATTGCAAGTGATATTTACACAAATTTTCACCAAAGCAAGTCTTCAACCTCAATGTAGTAAAGAGATTTCTTGATGGATTTCTAAGGTCAAAAGGTATTATCATGGTCAGGTTGACTGTCCATACAACGCAATTCACATAATTTTACCAACTGGCTCCTGAACCAAGTTCCTGACTTCTTGCTGCCTTAGAGAATAAATCTCAGAAAGGCACTCTATCTCAATAAAATGATTAGCACATTGGACAGTCAGAACTTTCAGAAATTGTGCCAACTCTTAATTGCTCTCAGAGTTTAAAACATGAATGTGGATGGTATTAGCTTCCAGTTGTTAGAGTTTATTAAACCTTTGTTTGCTGCTTTAAATAGCACCCTTATCTGATTTCTATGCCTCCTGGAAATATTCAAGGATAGTGATCAAACCACTTCCTCTTTTGGATAAAAAATAGACTCCAGGCTAACAGAATAATTTTATATAGACTTAGAATCTTTTTCAAACTATTAACATACTTTTCAACCTGTAGGCAACACATCTGGGTATGGTGTCCAATTAATAGTTTCTCCAGTTAATAATCTCATTAAAACTGACAATACCACTTTCATTTTGATTTGATTTGCTCCCACACCGGTGTGGGAAATCATACATGTTTTGATATTCACTGTGGTACTCAAGCCCTTTCTAAAATCACTGTTCTCAGAAATAATGCATAAAAATTCTCTGTAAGTCTAAATGTAATGAACATATTTTGATTTTTTTTTGATCAATGAGCTTGGATTGGCTATGCTAAGTTCAGCACTGAGAACTTCAGTGCTAGACATGTTTACAAAAGTATTTTTAAAATACAATACCTCTGTGTGATTTGGAGGGGGTTTTCTTGTTTGTTTTTTTTTTTTTTTTTAAACCTGTCATAGAACTTCTTGAGTTTAAGATGCTCCTTGGAAGGTCCATCACATCCTTTCCAACTGGTGTGGCAAGAATTGGAGAGATAAGAGTTCATTTTAGCCCAGCATAGAGTCAGGATATTTTATGATGCCTTAATGATGCTCTTGTGTTTTAGCCATTATGTCCTATTTTTCAGGCTTTGCTGCCCGGCTAAAGACCCCTGCCATACAGAAGTTTTGCATACTTTTGCACAAAAATATCCTTTCCTTTTCAGACTACATTATTCCACTATTAGTGACCCTTTACCGCCTGAGAGGAGGAAAGTTGCTGACAATGATGGTAGAGAGCAGATGTTTGGTACCTTGAAGCTGCACACAAAGGAAAAAAAAACAGTCTTTCACTTCAGAGACTAGCTTTAGATTATACAAGAACTAATCTTATCTGTACAGGGATACATAGTAAATAAGATGCACCTTTTGAGATTCCCATACTATAAAGTAATAGATTCACGTAATTCTTCAAAAAAAATTTGTGAGCTTGTTATTCCTAGATATAGACGGCTTTAGTACAAAGTTAAGCCTCAGGTACTCGCATTGCAATTGTCTTTTCATCTGATATGAGCCAAAATAATATTTTTTAAATGTTGGTATGGAGAACTCTATAGCATATTTAAACCTGCATAAAATCCCTGTTCAGTTGGCCGCTGGCAGGGTGCAGCAAGGCCCAAGGACTTCTGAGGGGCCACCAGTCAGGGCACATCCCTTGCCAGACCCGGGTGTTGCTACTGGAGCACAGCATCTGCAAATAAGCAGACCATACATGAGCCCGTTGTGCTTCTGCTGTGCATCTTGCAGGGGCTCGTACTTTCCATGCTTGAGTGCCAGAGCACAGATTCTGCCGGTGCTTGGCCCCAGTTAGTCAACACAAAATAAATGAAAGTGTAGCTCGCCATGGTTATTCAGAGGTGTCTTTACTGGTTTACAGTGGGTATTTAAAGAATTAAGTCAGATGTTTTTTGGCTAGATCTGTTTAGAAAAGAAAAAGAAAGCATTTTAAAGAAAAGCAAAATTAAAAAGAAAAATAATTTAAAAAAATGGTCCTGTGTATGAACATATCTCTTTTTCATTAGTCCTGATGTAAGAGAAAAGAATATTTTTGGTCGTTATCTCAATCACCATCAATGAAAAGAAGTGAAGAAGCACCTTAAATTTGGTCAACACAGCCATGGATGAAATAGAGGGTACTGCCTTTCTGGTTTGATTCAGAGAATGTGATGGTATTTTCCTTTTTGTTTGTTTATAAGGCATCTTAGGAAAGGATGCTATTCTGTGCATTCCTTGGCTTCAAGCCAGCCTTGAGGTAATATATTGTTGTTCTTGTTTTGAAACCAGTTTTTGAAAGGGATAAAATAGAGAAACATTAATTTACTTGTCAATACACACCCCTCCCAGTATACTTCACCCCAGAGGTCCCCAGTTAATCAGCTTCAGAGAGAGTAAAGACCTATTTCCCCTTAAAATACTGAAAGCATCCTCTGGGATGGAGAAAGTTTATGTTCTTAGAAGTCTGTGATATCATGTGTCATAAAGAAGGCTTCAAAGGAGTCACCTTTTTTTTTGTTGTGGGTTGGGTTTTTTTTTTTTTATGCCAATGAAAACCAGAAACATTTTACTGAAAACTTGTTTCATGCTCATACATTTTGTAACTGTTATTTAAGTTTATTTGGGGTTTGAAATCAGACCTTTTATTTTTATCTAATAAATATCTCTTGGACAAGGAAAGCCATTGCAACCAGCTGGAGTTATGTGACTCCTTCTGCCAAGGTTGGCAGAACTCCCTGACATACCATACGATTTAGCTACTCTGGGCCAGATGCTTCTTTTTGCTGCAAAATATGGAGGCGGTGTGAAGAGGGAAGGAAAAAGACAAGTACGGACCTCTGCCTCCCAAAAGGGAAGGAAGGGTGGATCTTCTGGAAAATGCTTCTCCCTGATCCAGAAAGCTCCATCACACACATGTGAGTGCACGCACACACACTCAATCACAAAGAGGTGATTAATCCTCAGAGCTGATATGAAAAATGATTTGTAGATGTGGGATTTGTTCAGGCAGTAGCTACTCTATAAAACATGTTTTTATTACAGTTCAGTGGAATGCTATTGTGTTCTTTGCAAGTTCCATTGTTCTCTTTTTCAGGGTTATTCTTGCTTTTTATTCAATGACATTTATCCAAGATGTGTACTAGCATCCTCGCTTTTTTCCAAGCAAGTTCAGAAGTAAACAGTGAATGCCTGCTTGCTTTCCTTCTGAGGCATGAATACTGCATTCTAATTTTGTTATGGCCCAAATACAGATGAAAAGGTGGAGAGAGAGATACAGATACAGCGGCTTAGCTCATACTGTACTTTTTAGGGTACTCTTCTAGGAAATGGAAATCTAAATGCTTTGCATTTAAGCCAGGGAAGGAAAAAGTGATAAGAGTAGCTAAGCAATGGGTATTGCAGTATGTGGGTTGTAGTCATTTATACCTTTTTATCACACCTGGCCTCTACTGACAGTAAAGTAATCAGGGACTTTGTCTTAAGCACTTTTTTCCTTTGGCTGTAATGACATTACAGGAAAAAACCCCACACTTCAGTATACGATGTTCAAACAAGAAAATCAAAATAGAATATTCTGCTTATCCTCTTGGACTCAAAATCAGAAATCTTCTCCAACTAGGCATATATTTTTTTCCTGATTCCTGACTAATATTTACCACAGATGTGCCATAGATATCTTCTCCACAATTTTCCCACAAAAATGAAAGCAGGTGATTTAAGTCGACATGTCAAAAATGTGAGTATGTCTTACTGCTTGAAGATCCTCTTTCATATTTTCAAGAATTTAAAATTAATTTAATCTATCTATCCATACTTCATTTCTCTTTTCTGAAAGCACAGGCATTGGTCATTTATTCACTTTGAACATTTTTAATTCCAAATGTGTATTTTTAAAATAAATAAATAAGAGCTTTTGGCCTAAAGACTTTTACTCCTGAGACATCCCCCAGTGATCTAATTTGTCTTTCTTTGAAAACACACAGTCCATTCCAGACCCCATGGAGACAATTGCTTCCATACCCTCCTCTGCAGCTCACAGAAGTCAGAACAGACAAAAAAGAGAAATAAACAAAAAGACAAACATGTACATGTTTTTTTAAATGACAAAATATCCAAAACTTAGTAACATTCTTGAAAACTTGAGTATTTGGCAATGTTCAGCTAAACTCAAATCAAGAATAAGTTGTTTGGAAACTTTGTTCAAAATATTTCTACTACTATTCCTTTTGTTTCATTAAAAATTCTCACTCCCATGTGTGGTTTTATTACTTGTTTAAACTGTGTAGAACAAGCAGAATTCACATCCTTGTGCTCCTGTTTCGATGCCAACCTTGAGCAAAGAGCTGCCTGTTCAACTCAGATCAAAGCTAAAATTTGCTGTACATCCTTTAGCTTATGTGTGTGTTTTTGACAGTGATTTTGTTTCTACAGCTGAACAAATGACAGAATTGTCTTTTTACTTTCTTTCTCCATCTCCTCTCCAGACAAAGATTTCATAAGAATATTTTGTTCAGT
The DNA here is from genome assembly GCA_013400195.1 of Aramus guarauna. NCBI lineage: Eukaryota > Metazoa > Chordata > Aves > Gruiformes > Aramidae > Aramus > Aramus guarauna. The sequence goes on along the minus strand of VXBL01004894.1, from coordinate 309,891 downwards.
CATGTCCCTGATATCTCTGTGACTTGCTTGTTTTCACTGTGTGTGAACATTCAGGTGCTCAATCTTCATTAGTGCAAATAATCAGGAAAAGGACATGTTAATCTCCAGTTTGTCAAAAGCAATTTAAAAATTGTCTGTTTAATTGTAATACTCAGTTCATGCTGCTTTGGTTAATTAGACTTGTTAACAGAGGCAAAGAAAAAATATAGCAGAAGCCTAGCAATGTAATTGCGTGCAAACTGAGAACTGTGAACATTCATTGAGCACGGCTTTTTACCTACTTCTGCATTTCTAAAATAAAAAGTTGTTGTTGGTTTTTTTTAATAGAGAAAATAAGTATTTCATGTTCAAACAGATGTCGTAAACTTAAAAAAAACCCCATGAATGGAACTTAAAAAAACAACCATGAATGGAACTGTCCTCAAATGAGAAATTTCTATTTGTATTATTAAGTTTTCCTTTTTGGGATGAGAGTATTCTTTTTTCCCAATCTTACACTGTGTGTGTATGTAATAGAAGCTAAAGTCACTGGGTTTCAGAATTACAATGTTTAGTTTTCTTTAGTTAAAAGATGTTTAAGTGAAGCTGCATTTAAAAGTACGTTATTTCAGCTTGTGGCAAGCTCCTTAATGTTCAGTGCACCAGTCTACTGTCCAAAGGAGGAACCAGGATCAGACAATAAAAAGAAAAAAAGAAAAGGAAAAAAAAAAGAAAAAAAAAAAGTGTGGGTGAGGGAGGAAGAAGTCCACCGATGTTCCACAACAGAAAGAAACCCTGTGGGTTTCCCTTCTCTGCAGAATTCCCTGTGAGTCCTTAATACTCCCTTAAGGCAAAATTCAGTTCCTGATGTCCAAGTCTCTCCTTGGTAACTGATGTGTGTCCTGTGTCTGTGCTCCACTCATAAAAGCCAAGAGCCACTTAGCTAGGTGTTTCAAAAGAATGTCTACCTGAAGTATGTCAGAAATTTAAAAATAATTCCCCTTTTTGAAGTAAAATAATAATCATTTATTTCAGTGAGGTCAAGTTCTTATTCTTCTTTTTAATAACATTTTCATGCCTATTTATGTGAAAGTTTCTATCAACAGAGAACTAAATTTCAGTTCCATATTTCCTGTTGAGGTTCAGAGGAAGCTTTGTCATAACATATTAGGGATTCTTCAACTTTTATAATACCATATAAATTAAATGCTTGTAGTAGGTGTGAAAGCGAAGAGTAACTGTGTTTGTGCAGCAATATTTCATAGTGATTTTTCATTTATTAATTTTTTTATTGACTTGATAAATCAATATTAAGCCTATATATGAGAGAACAAAAGAAAAGGAAATAGACTAAATTGATATTTCCAAGTATGAAATTAACATGAAGTTCAAGTTTTATTAAAAAGTGGTAATGTGGTTGAATGAACTGAAAATAGAATACTTATCAGAAGCATTCATTCTGTATCTTACAGTTAAAATTTTGTGATTATTATTTATACAGTTTTATACATATTCTAAACTCAGAAATCAAAAGAATTTCAGATAATAATAGTTGTGATAGTTTCTTTTGTCTTAAATCCTTCCTTTTACCCTTCTTTCCTCAGTCATGAATCTTGTTCTCTGTCTTTTTATTTTTCACCATCTTTTTTTCCTTTCTAATTACTTTCCTGTCCTGCTCCACTCAAACATTTACTTTTTCTCCTCTATTATCCTCCTCCGAAGCAGTCTATGGTATGCTCTCTCACAGCCAAACTTAACCTAATCGCTCACTAGACTGAAGGATGAAGAGAGGAAGGTGTTTTTTTTTCTTTCTTAGTTGAGACATCCCCCCAAAATAGATTGTGGATTAGAGAAGGTGGAGGGTAGGGGTGTGAAAATTTCTGCCTGTTGGCTGTTGCAAAACAAGCAAGTGGGAGAAAATGTTTTGAGAAGAGAATCAGAATGCTTTTCTTTGTTAGAAAAAAATTTACAGAACAAAACTTGTCTGTGGCTTTCATTGTCAAGGCAGGACCAAAGGGATGATGAAATCTAATACAGACCCCAGGCTAAGAATGCTATGGATATTATTACAGAATTGCCTAATCAGGGTACAATTGAGATAGGAAGGGATCTCTGCACATCACCTAGTCCAACCTCCTGGTAAAAGCAGGGTCAGTCATCCAGGATTTTGTCCAGTACAATTTTTAAATATCTCCAAGATACTCTACAACCTATTTCAGAAACCTTTTCCAGAGTCTGACCATGATTGTCAGGAAAATGATTTTTTTTTTCTTATGTTTGAATGGAAATTCCTGTGTGTGTTTGTTCTGTCTTGTTCTGTCACTGGACAGCAATCAGGGTCTGGCTCCATCTTCTCTCCTCCACCTCCCCAACATATATTTATACATGTTGATCAGATCTCTCTCAGCATTCTCTTCTCCAGGCTGAACAGTCCCGGCTCTCCCAGTCTCTCTCTCTTTATGTCAGAGACATTATTTCCTTAATCATCTTTATGGCTCTTCGCTGGACTCGCTTCATTGTGTACATGTCCTTCTGGTATTGGGGTTCCAGACTTGGACCAGGACTCCAGATGTGTCTTACTAGGACTGAGCAGAGAGGAAGGCTCGCCTTCCTTGACCTGCTGGCAATGATCTTCCTAGGGCAGCCAAGGATGTTCTTGGGCTTTTTGCTGCGAGGGTGCATTGCTGGCTCATGGTCAGCTTGTTGTCTACAAGGAGCCCTGGATCTTTTTTGGCCAAGATATTTCCCAGTCAGTTGGCCTCCAGCGTGTACTGGTGCATGAGGCTGTTCCTTTCCAGATGCAGAGCTTTGCTTTTCACCTTGTTAAAGTTCATGAGAATCCTCTCTGTCCAGTTCTCCAGTTCTGACTATCCACAGTTGACATCTCTGAGTAAAATCATCTGACCTCTCAAACAGTCCTCAGTTTTGTATCATCTCCAAACTTACCGAGGGTGTACTCTGTCCATGATTCAGGTCACTAATGAATATGTTAAACAGTCCTGATCCCATTGTCAGCCCCTGAGGCATACTGGCCCCAGCTGGACTTTGTACCACTGGTCACAATCATTTGAGCCCAGCAGATGGTTTTCAATTTAACTCACTGTCCTTTTATCTATCCTGTACTTCATCTGTCTATGTCTGTAACAATGTTATAGGAGAAAGTATCAAAAACCTTATGTGTTGGGTTTGCATGGCAAGGTTTTGGTAGCAGAAGGGGGGGCTACAGAGGTAGCTTCTGTGAGAAGCTGCTGGAAGCTTCCCATGTGTCTGATAGAGCCAATGCCAGCCGGCTCCAAGATGGACTCGTCACTGGCCAAGGCCAAGCCAATCAATGCCTCTGTGATAACATATTTAAGAAGGGAAAAAACCAAAAACAAACAGAGTTTTTGCAGCCAGAGAGAGGAGTGAGAAGATGTAAGAAACTCCGCAGACACCAAGGTCACTGCAGAAGGAGGGGCAGGAGGTGGTCCAGGCGCCGGAGCAGAGATCCCCCTGCAGCCCATGGNGGGGGGAGGAGGTTGAAACTGGGAGTGAAGTTGAGCCTGGAAAGATGGGAGGGGTGGGGACAGGTGTTTTAAGATTTGATTTTATTTCTCATTCCTCTACTCTGTTCTGTTTGGGAATAAATTAGATGAATTTCCTCTCTAAGTTCAGTCTGTTTTGCTTGTGACGATAATAAGTGAGTGATCTCTCCCTGTCCTTATCTCGACCCACAAAGCTTTTTGTTATACTTTTTCTCCTCTGTCTAGTGAACGAGGGGAGTGATAGAGCGGCTCTGGTGGGCACCTGGCCCCCAGAAAGCGTCAGCCCACCACACTTTAGTCAAAAATCAAGATCAACCGTATTCACAGCTCTCCCCTCATCTACCAAGACTCATTTCATTGTAGTAGTCTATCAGTTTGGTCAAGCATGAATTCTCCTTCATAAATCCACACTGACTACTCCCAATGACCTTCCTGTTCTTTATGTTTGGAAATTATTTCCAGTACTATCAGTTGCTCTATCACTGTCTCAGAGATCAAGATGAAGCTGATAAGTGTGTAGTTTTCTAAATCTTCCTTCTTGCCCTTCAAGATAGGAGTGACATTTGCTTTTTTCCACAGTCAGGAATCTCCCCCAGTCACTGTCACGTTTCAAGGATAATCAATAGTGTCCACAAAATAACATTGTCCAGCTATCTCAGCATTTGTGGGTGTATTCTATCAAGTTCCATCACTTAGGTATGTCTAGTTTGCTCAAACGTGCCCTAACCTGAAACCTTTACATCAGGGATAAGTCTACCTTGCTACAGACTTTCCCACTGGTCTCAGGGGCCTGAGATTCATGAAGGCAAATATAGCCAGTAAAGATTGAGGTGATGAAAACATTAAGAACCTGAGATTTTTCCATGGCTTTTTTCACCAGTTCCCATGCCTCATTCATTAGCAGGCCCACATTTTCTTTAGTCTTTTATTTCTAATGGAATTGTAACAATCCAACTTGCTGCCTTTCATATCCCTTACCAGATTTATCTCCAGGGTGGCCTTGGCTTTCCTAATCCTATTCCTGCATGATCAGACAACAGCTCTTCATTCCTTCTGGGTCACCTTTCCTTCTTTCCATCTCTTGTATGCTTCCTTTTCGGTCAGGAGCAACTAGTTTGTCCGTGTAGGTCTCCTGCCATTTTTGCTTGCCTTGCTGTGTATTGGGATAGACTTGAGCTTGGAGGAGATGAGCCAGATGGAGGTCCAGCTGTCTTTGGACTTCTCCTTTCCAGGACTGTCTCTAATGGGATTCTTCCAAGCAGATCCCTGAAGAGGCCAAAGACTGCTCTCCCAAAGTCCAGGGCTGTGATCCCTCCTCTCAGGATCTTGAACTCCTTCTTCTGACAGTCACTGCATCCAAGGCTGCCCCAACTTTCACGCCCCTGACCAGTTCTTCCTTGTTTGTAAGTATGAATCCAGCAAACTTCGGGATTGCTACTGAGTTGTCCCTCCAGCAGATATCAGGGCAGCTAAATTTCCCCTGAGGATCAAGGCCTGTGCTTGTGCAGACTCAATTGCAAAAGCATAGGAAAAGTCTTCTGTCAGAAAATAAATATAAATAAATAAATAAACCCACAAAACAAAACTAAACTTCTTCAGAATGCATTTATCTCCTAGGCAATCTTAATAGTTTGTTCTGAATCTCAATATCTCATCATACAATAATTATATCTGTAATAAAAATATTATTAGCATTGAATATCTATTTTTTTTCCTAATCAGATTTATTTTTCAATGTGAAGCTTGCATTGGGTGGCTTCTGAGGGCTTCTTTTCCCTTAGGGTCTATTGGAGGAGCTGACCCTTTTTTAGGTCTGCTTTCAACAATTTCCAGAATCAATCTGTGACATTTTTCAAAATGAAATCTGGAAATTAATTGTAGAGAAAGGTTTCTGTGCCTTCAGAGAGCGTGTGGGTGGTGTAATGTGGGAGATACATTAGTTGCTATACATAGGAATGAAGTATGCACAACAAGAATAAAAGGAGGGAATGTGATCAATGCTGCTACCCACACTGTTCTGGATTTTGGATGGATTGTAATTAGTTTGACCTCCATACTTTAATAGGTAATGTCTGGAGAATTCTGGAAGGTGTAACTTTCTATTATTGTTATTAGCATAATTAACTGAAAATTTTTAAAAAGATATTACCATTAAGAGTTACGCTTTATTCTATACTCTCAGCTATCCCTAGATATGCCCCCTGCTCAAATCAATACCTGATGTTATATCATCATGACATTTTCGATCATGTATACATATCTCCACATTTAAAAATCCGAGGAGAGAGCAGGTATTTTGTTGTTTTGATAAAGCATCTGGGTTTTATCGTTTAGAAGTCTGGGGAAAATAAGCACAAAATATGTGTTAAACTGAGATTGTACTTTCAACAACAAAAAAAATCAATAAAAAAGCAACAAAAAATCCTACCCAAATAGGCAGCACCTAGTGAGTAATAACTTCATTTCTGTATAGCTCAGGGGGGTTGCAAGGGGAGTGTGAAAAGTTCATTATTATCAACCAGAAAAAAAAGCGAGTGCTAAGAAGAAAGAATCGTATTTCCTATTGGGATTTCTCTCAGACTACATGATTTGCATGAAGGGCGCCACATCAAACACATTGGGTGCCCTTTTTCAAATATTAATGTGAAGCTTGTTTCAAGTTCTTTCTTGACTTTGTGCCACCTTGTATCAAAGGAAGTTAAAAGTAGGACTTGGGAGGAAAAAATACTTTTCCAACTGTTTCAGCACTTAGGAAAAATCTTTCTGTATTTGATCAGTTCTGTTTCAAACTTTTATTATTTTGACAAACAGGCACATTTTTATAGTTGTGCCTTTTATGACAATCTGATTTGAACTTTTTTCCCCTCTTTTTTGAGATTTTCCATTTTGTAGTGATGAGTGTCATGACTGACCCACTCAGAGCATTTATGCGCTACATAATTTAATTATCTGTCTTTTCTCCCACAGGTGATAAATTCTATTAAATATTTATATATCTGAGCAAGATTAAACCACAGTATGCCACAGAAAATGGAGCCCTCAAGATTAAATGTGTGTAGTCTGAGCTGTCTTAATCTCACCCACTTGAACTTTTAAACACCTACTTCTAAACTAACCAACCTATATTCCTTTCAGTTAATGGGGAGAAATAGGCACCTCCTCGGGATGGTTCAGCTAAATTAGTTGCCTGAGAGAAATGACATCCAGTAGTATCAGTTTCTTTTAACTGCCTATAAAAGGTGCTTAAAATGCTCAGCTTATATTTAACTTACTAACACTTAGACATAAACAGTTAGGGAACTCATATAGTAACTTACTGAAGAACACCACCGCCAAGAAAAAACGAAGTGGACGTACTTTCTGTCTGTTTCCCCCTCTGCTCAGAAACAAAGAGAGCGAGAGAAAAGTGGCAGTAATTTTTGTTGAGCAATTCAAGCATAAATAACTTTCTCATAAAAATAAAAGAGATGACGCATATTACATAGCATGAAAGCAATTATTAGAGGAGATAAATGAAATTGTGGAAAACTGCAGAACAGCAGTCCCAGGAGAAGCTGGTCTTTTCAAAATGCACAACCCACAGTCTGCAGGACACAAACATGAAATTGCAATGAAATAGGAACAAAATGTAAATTGTGATTGGTAATTTAGGAAGTAGTGCTATCCTAGCCTGAGACGTAAATGTTCTCCTCAAATCCTGGGAAGAAATCTTCACTGAGCTCTCACAGGCTATGGTAGAGGAACTTTTACATTCACAATTATCAGCCAGATTTGTAGCTGAAATAATCACGATGGAGGTGGTACAACTAAAGGTTCTGAAGCTTTTTCAGAAAAAAAAAAAGTCCAAAGTGTTCTGAAGAATGAAGGTAAACAGGTTGTTTGGACTGTGAGACGCAGATCTTCTAAGCCCTTTCCCTTATTATTTTTCATAAAGAAGAAGTTAGAGATTAAAGTGAACTACTGTCAACAAACGTGAAAAACCTAACAGTGCTAGTGAAAAACAGAGTAACATTTAGACCTAATGCATTCTTTATGCACTTCTTACTACACAGAAATATTTTCACATTGAAGTCAATAAGACTGTTTTTCTGGTAAGTCACAGAAGAAGTAAAGTTTTACAGGATATTCCTGTTAATTTTTTATGAAAAAAAAAAAAAAAAAAAAGCAGAGTAATTAACATTTTTCTGACTAGTGTTATCTATGGTGATAAACAAAATAAAATATAATGATCCAGTCTTTAAAAAACATTACCTAGCCCACACACCAGTGAAAGAACTATCTGATCATTAAGAATGGATGGTGTGGATAATGTTCTTCCCTTTTGCATAGAAATAAAAATTTGTGATTTTAATATAGTTGGGTTTGGTTTTTTTTTATTGTTGTTGGTTTTGGTTTTGGTTTTATTTTTGTCCTCATTCCCTCAGGATAAGTTTTTAATCATTTGTAGGCCAGATGTCTTTTGCATGAATTTTTATTTCCATTTTCTTTGTTTTTTTCTTGATTCAGTTAAATTATATGGGTATTTTGTATATTTTAAAGCATTGGGGCCAAAATATTCATAAAAAGACAAGAGCTGAACTTTAATATCATATTGTAATCCTATGTAATATAGGTTGACACTAGTTACTAATTTTAAGTATGAATTACTGTTTGGAGACTGGATTCTGTTGTACACCTTTGGTAGCCCCATATATATTTTATATTATATATATATATTATATTATTATATATATTATATTATTATATATTTTCTGTTGGAGCATATAAAAGCAGACTCTAGATCTATGAAATTAGTGATAGAAAGGTTTATTATATTGTTTAGCTGATAGTACCACAAATCACTACGAGTACTCTAAGCTGAGAAGAATGGGCATAAGACCTTTTACCATTTAGCAATGCATTATCTGTGTATTTGCTGCAGTCATAAATGACAAACGTGTAATATTAGAAACGCTCTGCACTAGCAATTTTTTGTTGGATATTTTCCAAGTAATATGTCTGAGCTATTTGGTTCTTAGTTTCCACCATTACCAGTAAAATGAAGTTAGAGGAAAGCAAAACAGCATTGCACATGCAACTATCCTCACTTGCTTCCTACTCTACCAATGTTTCCTACTGCAGATTGTTTACACAGACAAGAGTAGCTAGGGTCAACTATGTTTCAGAGCTAAAATAAAAGCAGTTTGCTTTTCCAACCTTCCTCTTAACTCACAAGAAAAGGCACCAGTTAATGCTCATCCAAACCTAATAGAGTGATTAGCAGATTTTTATAAAAGAAAAAGAAATGTTTTCTGCTTCTTATCTTGATATAGTGACAGCTTGACATAAGATAAACAAAATGGCATCACTGTAGTTACCTGTTGCAGCCCATTCAACTTTAAGCTACATTTTCTACCCAGTTTAATCAAGTTTTAATTTCCTATCAGCTTGTTCCTGTTGACTGTATTGAACATCAACATCCTAAGCTATTATAGAGTAGGTTGATTTTTTTTATTGTTGTTTAGGAGACATCTGGAAAAGGCAGAGTTTCATAAAGTGGTTTTCAGTGTAAGTAGTGGGAAACAGTAATTTCATTCCTTCATCTTACATGGACTGTGAGACTACTGAATTATATTTAAGATTCTGCTGAGGATGTTACCACACTGTAAAAAGTCCTGATGTACAGATGTATATCACACGATCTCGAATTATTGTAAAACACGGTGCATCACCAAATAGCTCTTAACAAATATACATCCTTAAGATTATTGTAACTCTTCCCATGTCATCTGCAACATGCCTGCATCAGGAAAAAACCCAGGACCACTCCCCTACCTGTTTCAGCTAGACCTCGTCTTTCAAAGCTACCAATAAGACATGAGCAAGTGTTCCCCTGCCCACTGTCAAGGGGCAAACTTCAAGATTTTTCCCCTGATTACAAAGTTAGAGATTTCTGTGCAGGAATATTCTGCATCTTTTGCTGTCATTCCTCTGCCATGAAATGTCCTGAGAATGTTCCATTTAAGGTAATCCTATTTCCAAAATCCTAAAGCAGCTTTTAGTTCTCTTTTTGCGAGCAAAACCAAAATTTTGTCTTTTTTGCATAATTGTTAAAAACTCTGTTTTTCAAACACTATCTTCTTTGATTCCGATTTTTCCTGAGCAGAACTTTCTGCCATTTCAGCCTTTTATAAAAACAGGAAAAGGGCTCTGCAGTCAGAGGATGGCAATTTGTAAAGACTTAGCTGACAGTTGGCTTTTCCCAAGTATTCAAAAAATGGTTTTCCAGTTAATATACATCTCGTTTAAAAGCATGATTCCTGAGGTGGCCAAAACGCAAATTATCCTTAAAAAAATAACTTCCTGTTCAAGATCTCTACAAGTACATAATACAATGTGTTGTGACTGCTAAACTCTGATTCATCATTTTAAGAAAGGGAAAGAAAGGTCATAAAATATAATTTCATATCTGTCTTTCCAACTCCAACACCCAGTACATATCAGATCAGAAACTCCTTTTCTTGGACTAAATTAGAGCTATTCAAGCATCTACCAGACAGCAGTTCTGGGTAATATGAGAAACATCCGATTTTGTATTGTTGGGCAATGGTTCCATATGGCTGTGTAGCCTTACGGTTCTGACTAGCTGCACAGCCATGACATGTATATTGCATTGCACAACTTGGTATTTATATTATGCTAAAACTTGTAACAGGACAAAGTTCTACTCATAAAACAATGCAATTCACTCTCAGGACTTTTATCAAAAGCTTATGTGGAGTAATTTTCTGTCTTGACTATTCTAATGGATCAAGTCTTTGATGTGTTTGAGAGCTGTACTTTCCCACCTTTTTGTCTCAAAACACACTTTAAAAAATAAAAACAGTGTTTCAAGTCTGGGTAGAAATATGATGAAAACTCGGTTTTCCAGGGGAAAAGCAATAGAACAGGAACCCCAGTGCATATATCCAAGTCTCCAGATACTGTTTTCTAGTAATTTAAGTTGAAGTTTATCCGTTGGTATATGGAGTTATGATTTCTTCACACTGAGGGCTAATACAAAATGCATTAACTGCAAGCAGGGAGCTATAAAAATCCTGAAAACCAATGGTTTAATACATGAATTTCCAATTCAACTGATACTGTATAAAGTGTTAGCAGTAAACAGTGGGCCACAAGGGGATTACCAGGTCGTATTGTGCACTCAGCATAAGATCTCAGCCACGCTTCTGTTTGACGCTTGTGATGTTGCTGTTTGCCTCCCCAACCTGTAGTGGAGTAACACAATCAGTTAGTTATTTATCACTGACGTCTCTTTTTTGGCCCGTATTTTATAACGCAAAAATGTATATAGACAAAAGAAAACTGTAAAGATTTCTTAGAATAAGCAAACAAGAAATACTCTTTGAGATTACCGTAATACTTCTTTGACAGTGTCAGTGTATTCCACATATCAAAAGAAAAGAAACATGTACATGAAAGTTGTATGAACAGTCAAAAATTAAACTGATAGAATACACTATGTAAAGGAAAATATCCTAGCAGTATTCTAGATTTACAGAAAGTGTGATAAAAGATATACCATGATGGAAAACTAAATTGTAATATAGTTCTTAACATATTAAGGAGGATTGTAAGTCCAGGATGTAAGGCCAAGGTCCTTTAATTGTGCATTGTTTATTCAGAACTTTGAAACAGATACTTCATTTCTGAAAGTGAGTAGTTTTATGTTACTCAGTTGAGCTGTTCTTTTCCTAAGGTAGGATTTTATAAATTAAATATTATTGGATCATAAAAATTTTCCTAGAATGGCAAGAAGTAATAAATCCATAATTTCATTAACTGCAGAAAAGTTAATAGACATTTTAATTAAAGAACCACCCTAACAGGATTAGAAGTCACTGCTCTATAAAGGCTGAATCGTGCAGTGTTTCATTATCATTTCTGAGAAAGTACAGGTGCTAAATTAACTACAGAAGACCTCATCTTTTGTCCTTGCATAAAATAAAAACATATTGTAAATTAAAATGAAAAATTAATTTGCAAGGTTATCACTATAAAGTTCAGACAAAGCCTGTTGGCTAGTAAAGCTGGTCAGGAATTTGCTGAAGCACTTCTTTATTTGAGAATGTTGATCACGGGAATGAATGATTTCTGGGAAACCGATCTATTTCATAAAACTTTAATCAGAAAAAGTATCTCAGGACTTGTCAGCTTTTCTGAGCATAACTGGAGCACCAGAGACTTGAACATTTCAGTGGCCGGGCCTCTTCCCTTGCAATACAGGCAGCTGCTTTGTACGGGGCGACGTACAGAAGGGAACCTGAATTTCCTACACCTACAGAGCGTGCCAGCGGTGAGGACAGCCGGCAGCCTTTCCCACCTAGCAGCAGAATAAACGCCGTGCTGTGCGCCAGCTAGAAGGCCATGCGTTCAGAGCAGTGCTTGTCTTCTGGCTGACATCCTTTCAGGTGTATCTGACGTGTGCTGAACCGTGTGGGTACAGTGTCTCAGTCCCACACTGTCTTGGAAGGATTTCAAAATAATAAATCACAAAATTTTCACATTAAAGAACAAAGAAAAAACTCTCACGTTCAGTCAAGGTCTCTATTTTGTACCAAGCATGTATATTACAAAAGGGTCATGAAATTTAGACTAAACACTATGTGTTGTTTTGATACTTAACCACCAATTCTTTAATTCAGTCCAGAGTATTTTTCATGCTAAAGATTACTGGAAGAGATTGCTGGACACTGACTGAATGCATAATTTGTCAGAAGTAGTCTGTTGATGGAATACAAATGCAGATGATTATTTCCAGTGGTTGGAGGAACACATATATGATCTCTGCCTTTAACTTTACTAACAGCAATGTTTTCCATTCGGTCTCTTGTTGGATAAAAATGAAATAAAAAATCAGCCAGCATCTCTCAACTCAGCAATATGATGCCAAAACCTATTTGCTCCATTTCTGTGATAAATGCATTATTCTTTGCATAAATTTGTGCCTCTGAATTCCCAGGCTTTATAGATCAGTTTCTATAAGTTAAATGTTTCCACAAATAGGAAGACTTTTACAGGAAAAATAAAAATTCTTTTATGTAGCAATGAAAAGTGGCCCTTTTTAGCAAAGCTTCGCACATTCATCCACTTTCTTATCAAAAGCTTTCTATACTGATGCAGAAGTTCAGGTTTATCTGATCTAACATAAACATCCATTTTGTAAATGTTTGTATTCGAGCTTGTCATCAAGGCTCCCGTCAGAGTCAATGGACTCAAATTGGCACTATACGTGCAACTCATGTTATCCTAATGTTTACGCATATAAAGAACAAATCCTAATATATATATACCTATTTCTTTCCATCGGCTACAAAAAGAGTCTAATTTAATAAGATCTGAGTTGTACACAGCAAGTGGTAGATATCTGAGAAAAGACTTGTTAATAAATATGTTTGTAAGACTTTTATGCTGAAAGAGAAGTTAATATAGGTTAGGGAGAGTACAATACACATTAACAGGTACACTGCAATGGTAACACGATTAATGACATATAATATTACTGATCACATTGATAATGAAATATTTCACTGGCTCTTGGAAACTGTTGTGGTTACTATCTTTAAAAATGGCAAGTTCTTCTTTCAAATCCAATCCCTTTCCCTCGCTCAAGACAGCAGCTTTATGTTTTCAACAGTAAGACTAATAATACTACACAGGAATTATTTCTTTATTGCCATTGTTACACAATCATTATGTTAATACTGTATCAGATGCATCACTATAAAAATAGTGTAAAGTTATCATTTATAATTTCCCAGAGCTACATTTGGATATGAATTTTAAAGAGTGTATTTTGATTCCAATACATTTTGAGAAATGAACTCTCCATCTGTTCCTTCCCACTCTTACCTTATGGTTGATATTTAGTTTAAAAACAGCAAAGTCAATACAAGCCATTATAAAAGAGACTTTAGTAGGCAAATATTTCTATGCTATATTGAATACGCTCTGTATAATAAAAGTGATTTGAACAACCTGCACTCTACTTCAAGGTTATTAGTTTGCATAAAATATGGGCTTATATCAGGAAAGAGGTACAACGCAGTTGCTGCTGTACTACAGCAGTGTGAACAAAGAGAATAATTATCAAAATAGGACATCCCGAATAATCTTCACATTTTATACTCTAAGTACATGAAAAGATAATTTGAAAATAATGTCTTCATTTTACACACATTGAACTCCTTTGCAGTCCCCTCCCCCTCACACGCTGATTTCAATGGAGGAGGCCCACAGCCAAGAACATTTTATTTATGCCTTTCATCATTTTGCGGAAAATAATTTCAATACCGAGAATGGGAGGGGAAGAAAACAGAATTTGCCATATGTTCTGCTATATAAAGACTAAGCAAATGCTGACACATCATGGAACTAGCTCTTCATTTCCCAGGCTGTTCCCTGAACCCCATTTTATACACAAATGCAATCTGTGCCATTGAGCGGATGGAGAACTCAGGTGGCCCTGAGTCCTGGAATCAGGGTCGTGGAGCATACCACGGCCCAGGACTGTCTGCTCCCCAGCAGATAATCTATATGTACGTATAGATACTTTATATGTACCAATAGATAATCTATATGCACATAAGGAAAGGCCATGATCTTGGTGCTGGGCTTTGGTTGTGTTTTAATACCATCACAAATAAAATAATAGAAGGTAAATTATAACTAATCCCTTCATCCAAGTTATTCCATGATCAAGGTTTTTGGTTTATTTTATTGATTTTTTTTAGCCACTTATATGTTGCAAATTTATATCAATTATAAGATTTTTGAACACTAAAGGTAAGCTTTTTTGGCCCCCTCCCCTCCCCTCTCCCCCCNCTCCTGGTAGGTATAGCCTGTTTATAGCTCTATCGGAAGAATCCTTGCTCACTGTCAAAAAGAATTTCTTCTAACCCGGGCTGAGATGCATTTGCAGGATGCAAATGAGTATTTGCAGGGTGCTATTATTTCTGTTCTCTATGTCTTGTGACAGGACACACATGGGAATCCATTTATCATGTTTGAAACATGCAAGTTTATAGAAAATTACTTTCAATTACACACAAAATATTTAGCCAAGCTAAGTATTACANTACTACTACTACTACTACTATATAAATACAATAATGGTAATTATTATTATTTTAAGCTCATAGTAAAGTAGAAAATGTTAACATTACCTTCAAAATTCAGAAGAGTATTTTTAAAATAAAATAAAATAAAATAAAATAAATATCAAATATCAAATCAAATCTAGTAAGACTTGACAGAAAGACAAAGAAATATGTGGAAAGTATTTCTAAACATTATTCTTTGAGTTTTGTAATTAGCCAGTGTTAATCCATATTTTCAACTAGTAATTTCTTGTTCTTCTCTATTAAGGTCTCACACAGAATAACTTTAATTCTTTGAGTTGTTTTTTCAGGATCACAGAAAAATCACAAAAATAAAATTCAGGCTATGAGCATGCTGAAAATAGCAAAAAAATTTAGGAGTTAGGAAAATAAAAAAAAAAAACAGAACAGATTTTGCCATGCCAATCATTTCATACTGTCCATTTCTCTAAAGCAGGCAGGCAGCATATGCAACCGTTTAATTCTGAAAACACATCTTCCTTGGACTATGTGTAAACTGAGACTAACAAAGAGGTTATCATATGGTTTCATAATGCTTTATCACTGTTTTACAGTGCATTGAGGACTCATCTGATGGACCTAACACAAACACTTAATGTAATTTTACCTTAACTTCATTGTAGCGATAGGCTACCTGCTATCCTTTGTGACCTCAAAGATTTCACCACTCCAGGCTCCCGTCAATTAACACTTTCCAGGGGCTCCCGAACAGTCTGACTTGGCTCTGATGTGTCTAATGTACTGGAGAGGAGCTGAGTGGAGTGTTATTAAATAGCTGTTGTGCAGCGGCTATCTAGGCAGGACTGAGATAAATAAGTCCATTTGTTTTTTATTCCCTCTGGTTTAAGCAGTTTGACTGCCTGCCTGTTTAAGCTGCTCCAGCAAGTTTAACGGTTTCACCTCCCATTCAGACTCAGGGTTATCCAGAAGCTGCCTCAGGTTGTTGCAGGTATTTGAAGTGACTATTGTGAAGAGACTATTTGATGTGAATGTGAGTAAAGGCCATATGATGCTGCTTATAGACCTTTTTTCTTCACCTGCCTGCCCGCCCGCCCCCACCCCCCAGTTTGGAGGACTACATGTAAAGGGATCCACGATTTGACACTGGGTGGCTCTGATTTGAATAAGCCATGCCATTTTTCACAAGTCACGACAGCAGGCATGAGGTGGGACAAAAAGACCTCCCATTGGGCTACTCAAAATATCATCCAGATAGATGTTAGATCCCACATCTTGAAAGTCACCACAGCTCTTGACCAATATTCAAACAGATCAAGAAAAAATATAAACAGCATTGATCTAGGATAATTTACTGTATGTTGCAGATGAGGACTTTTCTTCTATTGAATTCTAACACATTTTAAGCACCTCAAATACTGTTTTGTAAATATTAACTTATTTTTAATTTAA